>JAQBSW010008150.1:0-36018 GCA_029291075.1 Eudiplozoon nipponicum | reverse complement strand
ATGCATCTAAAAGGATGCTAGGTTTGGTTTCGATTTCAAACTATGCTGTATCTGAGGGTTGCGCCGGATTATGTTGAATTATGCCAGCTGATAGATTATGACATAAAGGTCAACGAATTGAATGACTACACTAACTGACCTGCAAAACTAAACCACCTTTTTCCATCCAATTCAATAGTGGTGCACCCTGTATTACAAATCATTACCGTTTCCTAATTCTTTTGCAGAAGTTTGTATCACAACGCCGAATCATTGTATTACATCGAAACCGCAGTCATGTAGTTTGGGCCAGTATGTTATAACCTAGTTTAGAACTCTGGTTGTAGTACGCAAATTTTTAAAACAAATGAACAGTTTTGATGGATGACAACTTTTATTTGCTGTATAACTTGCAATAAAGTGCAAAACTATGTAAAGTTTTTGTTAGATTTATGCAAGTAACAAAGAAGTTTATTGACATCGGGATTCGTTTTCAAAATAGATCTAGTTAATTATAATGACAATTGCCGAAGTCTTATGCTAAAAAACGATAAATAGTATTTCTTTTAATAGGTAGGAAAGTACACCTCGTTGTTTCTATAAATATAAGAATTTCTTTTAAAAAATTTAAAAAAATAATTCAGCATCATAATAAGAAACGAGAGCGAATAGTATGCAAAATAACATGTAGTTTGTTTTCTTATTTTTCACTTCAATAATAAAGTCTTATCCATAACAATAACCATTACGATTTTCATTCAGTTTATTACAAGCTGCCATAAAAATAATCTATTTGAAAAATATAATTGTTAGCAAAAAAAATTCTGCATTTAGATATCAATGATGTCATAGTCAACTGTGAGTTTTCTTCTGTGTTACATTTGTGGCGTTCACTCAAAATATCATAATCTACGGATTGGAAAGCTTGATAAAAAAGCATCTAATACGGTGCAACTGACCACGTTCTCCCGGAGCACATTGAACCGCCGTCACACGAGCCAGAATGGTCAGCATCGCAGTAAATTATTTCTTCAGTTTCGTAGACTATATTGTCATACCCAGCTGGCTCGTAGCTCAATTGATAGTAATCTTCGGCACTATGCGCAATAGAGCTGCTTGCCATCTTGTCTCGTGTGATAGAGTCAATCTCCATTTTGTCGACTATTTTTTGCTTCTCTTGAATACGTTCCTTTTCCCTCCTTTTGCGTGACATTAGCCAGAAGATGAGCAAACACAGCAAGGGCAATAGAAGACATAGGAGTAGAAGTAACAAAAGGCCGAGCAAAATCCAAAGTAGAAGCGAGTAGCCATATCCACCAAAAAGGAATCCGGTTTTTAATTCGTTTTGAACTATGCTCTGGTTGCCTACTTGACTATTGGTTACTGGGTCAATTGAACGCCTGTGTCGGACACGCAAACGTTGCGGTGCTTCTCCACTGAGTATTTTCCCATTGGAAAGTTTAGCGGTGCATTCTATTAGTTCACCGTCGTGTCGGCGATCGGCCTCGAACCACGCCATCACATAAGCTGGATGACCAGATGTCGAATGAAATTGTTGAATTTGTCTAAATGTTACACCTTCTGGCCGGCTAAAAAGTAACACTCCACCAGAATAACTGTAGCACACCACTGCAACACGCTCACCCTCGTAAACGTCCGTGGAAGAAGATGTTACGACAGGCTGATTAGGTACAATGATGTCAGGTCGCTGGTTAATTGGTTTGCCATCCTCCCCGTCCAGCACTCGAAACACTTCCGGGCTTTCGTTTTCTCTGACAAGCATTTCCTCAGCGTCTGTGGTCTTTGCCAAACGACATCCGGCTCTTAGTCCATCAATACTTTTAGTGGCTATGAGCCAAGCCATCAGGTAGCTCCCACCGCCTTGTGCGTCACTGTTTTGCTGTACCGGAATAATATTAACTCCAACTGGACGAATGAATTCAAGCCGTCCGGGCTGATTTGCATAACACAGGAGTACTGCTCGTTCGCTTTCAATTACAACTGGATTTAAAATAGAAACTTTTAAAAGTCCTTTCAAGTTTTGCTTGTGTGGTCCAGAAGGTAGCTTCACTGATATAGGCTGACTGCTTCGACCCATTTTTATTGCACCTTTGTCATTAGTTATGGAACATTCAACGAATTCCTGATCTATCGCACGACTAGCCTTTACTATGCCCGTTATTCTTGTGCCTCCATTTGGTAAGCTTAAACGTCTAACAACCCTAAAGCTGGCACCTCGAGGGCTCGTAAATTCTAGCATACCAGAGTGCGCTGATTCACATTCCACAAACACATCCTGACCCTCTTCAGTTTCACCAGTTGTTGGTGGAATAATATAGACAACCGGAGGCCATTGCTCATCCTTTTCTTTTCCACTATTTGGTTTTACAATAATCGGACTAGTGTCTTTTCCAACATGTGTACTGCCGTCACTGGCTGCGACAAATCTACACTCTACAGTGAGTCTGTCAAAAACATTATCATTAGTAACATGAAGATAGCCAATTAGATCAGTTCCACCCTGAGCATTAGGTGTTCTGCGAACGTTCAACAAAGAGGACTCATCCGGTCGTTGAAAAACCAAACTTCCGGAAGAAGAGCTGCTGCACATTAAAGGAATAATTTCTCCAATTTCCGGGTTTCTATTTGGCACCACTATTGTAGGCGTACCTGGTACAATTATTGGACTTTTCTTTGGTTCAACGGTAATCGGTTTATCATCTTGTCCAACGACTTCTTTAGCTCCGGGACCAAACTGTCGATGTCTACATGTTACATATTGTCCCGTCATAACTGGGGTAGCAGTAAACCACAGTTTTAGGAGACGGCCTCCATTTGGTAGAGTGTGATTCATCACAATTGTAAAAGGAACATCCCTGGGACTAATTATTTCCACCACGCCCGCTTCATCTACCCTACACGTAATCATAATCTGGTCGCCTTCTTTTGGGTTATGTGAATCCACGCTAACAATTGGTTTATTTGGTGGTTGACGTGGCTGTACGCTTAATGGCTGTTTCGAACGACCCGTCGATGGGGTAGAATCATCGAGTGTTTTGTGCTCACATTCTACGTAATTAGCATCTAAATTTTTACTGGCCAAGATATAACCCATTAAATATACGCTGTTGTCTGACATAACTTTGGTACGCACTTCCAATACTTTATCGTGTGGTGGTCTGGTAAATTTCAGTATTCCCGGAGTTTCACTTATACAGAGTAGGGGAATTTTTTCACCTTCAGTTACATCATATTTACCAACGGACACACTTGGTGGATTTGGCAAATCCGGTTTTGCTGGTTTCGAGGGTAGCACAACAATAGGACGTTCTGCAACGTTTACAGCGTCCCTGCCATGTGGTCCGTTCTGGCGAATCCGGCATTTAACTTTCTCATTTGATATGCCTAATTCAGCTGGAAACCATACTTTTAGTAACCGCCCTCCATTTGACAATGATGTATTCATTAAGACAGTGAATGTAACTCCAATAGGGCTTACGATATCTAATATTCCAGGCTCATCAGTTTTACATGTCACTATAATATTTTGACCCTCTTTTGGGTTGTAGTCATCTACATTAACTAGAGGTGGTTTCGGAAGATTTCGAGGTCTTACTTTAATAGGTACTAAATCCTTTCCCCTTAACTTAGTACCCTCGTTTGTTGTAAGTTCACATTCGACGTGCTCCGCATTTAGTCCAGAATCTGCTATCACATAGCCAATAATATAAGTACTTCCGTCTGGATCATGTTTTATTTGGACATCAAGGACATTTTCGTGTGCTGGGACGACAAAACGCAATTCAACACCGCTTGTTTGACTACCACAAATAATTGGAATTTTGTCACCTTCTTTTACTTCATGATCATTTACTGATACGCTCGGTTTTTGCGGGCCTACTGGTGGAGGATTTGATGGCTGTACTATAATTGGTTTATTGTCTGAACCTATTGCTTCGTTACCAGTTGCACCCGGTTGTCTAAGCAAGCATTTAGCGCGTTGTCTGTTTATGTTTGCTGTTGCTGGGAACCACATTTTTAAAAGGCGACCACCATTTGGCAGTGTCTGGTTGACTAAGATTGTGAATTTAACTCCGATTGGTGAGATAATCTCAATGGTACCTGGCTCATCTGATCGACATGTTAACATGATATGCTCCCCTTCAGCGGGATAATAATTTCCTACAGTAACGACAGGTGCTTTTGGTTTATCTCGTGGCCTCACTTTAATCGGTGTTTTGTCGACTCCTCGTGACTTGGTACCACCTGCTTCAGAATTTTCGTCGACTTCGGGTGTGAATTCACATTCAACATGTTCATTATTAAGGTCACTAGTTACAGTTATATATCCTGTTATATAGACTCCACCGTCTTTAGATTTTCGTGTTTCTACAGCCTCAACGCTAGAATGCGGAGGGTTAATAAAACGTAATACTCCATTAGTGTTGCTGGTGCAAATGATTGGAATGCGGGTTCCTTCAACCACGTTATGCTCAGTCACTAAAACACTAGGCACATTTGACGGAGATGGTCTTTTGGGGTTTTTTGGTTGTAGTACGACAGGAAGCTCGTCTTCGCCAACAGCTTCTTTTCCGTTAGGGCCCGGCTGCTTTATTCTACAACGGACATGTTTCTGGTCAAAGTTATGTTGAGCTTTAACCCACATTTTTAGTAGAGTTCCACCATTTTCTAAAGTTCTATTATCAACCACCGTGAAATCAAGTCCTGTCGGACTGGTAATCTCTACAAATCCTGGTTCTTCTGTCTGACAGGTGATTAAAATTTGTTCATCTTCACGGGGATTATGGTCATCCACAATTACGACAGGCTTTTTTGGCATTGGTTTAGGCTTCACTTCTAGAGGAGTTTTGTCTTCACCTGTGATTGGAGTTTGTTTAATACTTGGATCACCGTTGACGTCTTTACTAGGCGTTAACATGCATCGTGCTTTTTCTCCATCATATTTCAAATTTCCCACTATATATCCTGTGATGTAAACACCTCCATCGGCTGTAAAACGTGTCTCTACCGATTGCACTTCATCGTGAGGAGGATGTGTAAATTTTAGTTGCCCTTGCGACTCACTCATGCATATAACTGCAACACGTTCACCCTCCGTGATCGAGTGCTTTGATACAGAAATCCATGGTATTTGTGGGCCATGTGGATTTGCTTTTTTCGGATCAAAGACCAATGGAGTTTTATCAATGCCTATTGACTCCTTTCCATGGGGGCCTGGTTGTTTGATACGACATTTAACGTATTGTTGATTGATATTCGTATCAGCAGCGAACCACATTTTTAACAGCCTACCACCATTTTCTAAGGTCTTATTTAACACTACAGTAAACTTTACTCCGATTGGGCTTATAACGTCTACAAGACCAGGTTCATCTGTTTGGCAGGTTAATAAAATATGTTCCCCTTCAGATGGATTGTGACTATCGACTGTGACAATCGGTTTATTTGGTGTGCCTGGCAGTCTGACAATAATTGGCCTAGTGTCTGCGCCTTCAGATATTTGACCATCATCCCGCCTTGTCAGCGAACACTGTACCCTTTCGGAGTTCATTTCTGTGTTTGCTACCATAAAACCAGTAATATAAACACCACCACTGGGCACAATTCGCTTAATTACTTGTAATACTTGTTCGTGTGGTGGCTTTACAAACCTTAAATCACCATCAACTTCGCTGAAACAGATAATTGGAACACGAGCACCTTCCACAACATCGTATTCATTGACAGAGACACTAGGTTTATACGGCTCAGTAGATGGTTTTGTGTTAACTACAATTGGATCTGGATCTTCGCCAATGGCTTCTTTACCATGTGGTCCACTCTGTCTAATGCGGCATTTAACATGCTCTTGGCTTATGTATTCCCTAGCAGGAAACCACATTCTTAAAAGACGACCACCGCTTGGTAAAGTCTGATTTGTTATCAATGTGAATTTGACTCCAATTGGACTGATAATATCAACGATTCCTGCTTCGTGTGTAATACAAGTTAGTAAAACATTGGTATCCATCTTTGGATTATGATTGTCAACACTAACATCGGGTTTCTTGGGCTGCCTTCTTGGTCTCACTTTGATTGGTTCAGCATCTTTTCCGACAGTTTGAGTGCCATCTGTCTCAGTACGTTCACATTCGACGTGCTCAAGATTTAAATCAGCTGTAACACTTATGAAACCGGTTAGGTAGATTGCACCGTCGACCGTAACTTTTCTTTCGATTTTGTTGACCAGCTCCTGTGGTGGTTTAGTAAAACGCAGTTCTCCACCAACTACCTTCGTATACTTACCGCGTTGTTCACTGGTGCATATAATTGTAACTTGATCGCCTTCTGTCACATTGTGCTCACTTACTGAAACACTGGGTGGAAGGTTAGCATAAGGTGGGGCAGACGATTTCTCAACTACTAATATAGGCTGCTTATCCTCTCCAATAGCTTCACTACCACCAGGACCAAACTGTCGAATGCGACATTTTACGTGCTCCTGTGTGATGCTCTTTGTCGCGGGAAACCATAATTTTAGCAGTCGTCCTCCGTTGGATAATGAAATATTTGCAATGACAGCAAAATTGACACCAACTGGGCTAATTATATCAACGATGCCAGGCTCCTCAGATCGGCAAGTAAGAACGACTTGTTCTCCTGGCTGCAGATCATGTTTGTCTATACTCACAATAGGCTTTTTTGGTGGACTTCGTGGTATGACGTTTATCGGTAATTCATCTTTGCCTACTTCTTTCTCTCCATTTTCCCCGTCAATAAATTCACATTCAACGTGCTCTCCGTTTAAATCCATTCTAGCCACTAGAAAACCAGAGATGTGCATTCCCCCATCCGACAGGTAAACTGTTTCAACATCCATCACATCCTTATGCGGCGGATTTATGAAACGAAGCTGCCCAAGTTTTTTATTTTTCGCATTGCTTCTGTGTTGAACTTCGACAGTGCATATAATTGGGACCCTGTCACCTTCCGTTACGTCATGAGGTGCAACAGACACACTGGGTAGATTTGGGTTTTTTATTGGTTTTACTCGAATAGGCGTTTCATCTCGGCCAGTCGCCGATTTCCCGTTAGATCCAGGCTGCTTTAGTTGACATTCTACGTGTTTTCCGTTAACTACTTCTTGCACTGGAAACCAGACAGTCAATCGTGTGCCACCGTTAGACAATGCTACTTTGGAAATAACAACGAAATCAACATCTTTGGGGTTGATTATCTCAACTTCACCTGGTTCCTCTGTCTGACATGTAATCAGAATTTCATCACCAACCTTTGGATTGTGGTTATTGACGACAACAACAGGCTTTGTTGGTGTTCCTAAAGGTTGAACTGTGATAGGTTTTTTATCGTGACCCTTGCTTACTTCTCCGTTTTTTTCTGTCAACTCACATTCAGCAACAAGTCCGTTCATTGAATGATCAGCACGAAGAAATCCTGTTATGTAAACACCACCTAATAAAAAATGTGCAGACAAAAAAACCATAAAGCTAGAAGTAGTTATCTTCAATCAAATCTAAGGAAATAAAACAATGACAAATTTTAATAAAAGTTACAACAACCGAATATTTGTAAATTGGCTAATACATAACTGAAGAATCATAGTCACGTTAAGCATTAAGTTGTCATGGAAAAATAAAGATCTATTTTGAATATTGTTACTTGACTCAAATACAATTTAACAACAATTGATTGCGCGGGTGGTGGTAACACTTCTTTAAATCAAGTTTGCGAGCTTGAAGTAAACACCAATCCCATTGTATTTAACCAGTCTTCGAACAACATAGCAAAACTACCGCTAGTAAAATTTAGTTATATAATCTTTTATAATGCCAATTTTTGGATGTTTTAATTAATAAGTTTTATTCAATGTAAGGTTCAACTTAACTAGTAGATAGATTATTATGCTCTGAAATGGATGATCTATTGATCGTGAGTCTGTCTAATCTTCACGAGCTTGCTCAGCAAAGCTGGATAAATACTCTACGTGCTAAATATTCAACCTACTCTGCTTGTTTAGATGACACAAATACAAATTAGTAAAACATACGACCAATGGAATGGGGTTACAAAGCGTTATGCCAATTTGTTCAGAATATATGGGCATTTTAGACCTGAAATTTGCAATTTCAAAAAGGAGTAGTAATTATTTGTTATAATTAGAGGCATTTAATGCAAAGTGGACAACGGCCCGATGAGTTTTAAAGATATTTACAAACAAGTATACCGTTGGGTAAAGGAGTATATATCGAAAAGTTTATCGCGATAAATAATTTATTATATGAAATTAAGTTTGGTACAAAAATTTAAAAATTCATCAACGAAAAGGAAGTTAGAAATTCAAAGTGATCAACAGAGAGTTGTCCACCATTAAGGCATCGGTCGTCGGTTTTATAATTAAAATCAGGATGAAATTGCCGAAATTGAGACGCCCGGATGTTTTACGTAACTAGAATCAACTCACGTAGCTTGATTGTTTATGTATTAAGTTGGTTGCTGCAAAATCTTCTAGGGCATGGGTAGTTTTAGAGCAAAATCGCGCGCCGCCATAATGGTAGCGCCTATTTCCTGAAGATCGAAGGTGCGTTTTAGGTTTATTAATGACGAAATACTGGACGTGTCTAATGAAAACGGACAAGAAATGCTTGTTCATTGAGCAATTTTACTCAAGTAAATATGACGGCAAACTATTCGAAGGAATATAATTTCTTTGTCTCGGAGTAGGTGGAGTCAAAATACCCCTCCTTCCACAGGCCTTCTACCAATTTAAATTTCTTTGTGTTAGACACAAAATCTTCGTTGGTTCGATAAAATGTGAACGCAAAATCAAACACAGTTATAGAACAACTCTGCCGCTGTTTCAAGCATTCTTGTTTGCCCTTACACCATTTCATGTAACACTTTGAAAACTAGAGAACGTTTATTTAAGAAAAAATTATAAGACTTATGTGAGATCAAAGCTTTTAACGTAAATATTTTCCCGTAGAAAGTTGTTTACAATGGGAAACGTTTTTACATAAAATAATTCTTGATTTCGTAAGAAGAATATGTCCCGGTGGCAATAAGGGAATTTTGGTGAAAAAAATGGATGGGATGCATTAGTTCGTTTAAAAACGATTTAAATCTTAACTCGGAACCTTTTCTAAGGGTTATAAATTGAGGAATATTCGATTTTAGTATATTAAATGCTTCAACAACGTATACATAATAAATAACGTGGAATATTCACCAAATATTCTGAAAAATTGAGTTTTTGGCAAATAATAGGAGAATGAAAATAATAACTTTTACACCTTCATATGAAAATTTATTCAGCAATTTTCAAAATGTGTAGATTTAATACAGGTAGAGAGACAGTTCTATATGAAAAACTGAAGACTACTGATATGTGTCTTACCTGCTGAAGTGGTTTATATGCTCGGTGTCATCATGAGTGAATAAAACAGGTAATATAACATAAAAAAGAATTTTTATTAATAACTATTACTTTAAAATCAAAAGAGCTCTAATAATAATAATTTTGTTAATGATATCAATTTTGATATAATTTTCTTATTTAAAATTATGTTCATGCACAATTTTTGCAAAAATTATATCAATTTGTTGCAACATATTGTGATCGTCATTTTATTGCGATGTCTTATCGTTTGTCGAAAGATACTTGAGCTACGCATTTCAAATTTTAATTAAAGACATATCAATGAATAACTTTTCGCATGCTGGAAGATGCTGACGATGTTCGAATATTTTGTCAAACAATTGCTAAAATTGCAAGACGACAAATCAGTAGAATCTGAGAATTTTTAAACATAAATTTCTAAAAATGCTCGATAAAGATGTAATTAATCTATCATACCTAGTGGACCATTATGCTGCTCAA
This sequence comes from Eudiplozoon nipponicum, assembly GCA_029291075.1. NCBI lineage: Eukaryota > Metazoa > Platyhelminthes > Monogenea > Mazocraeidea > Diplozoidae > Eudiplozoon > Eudiplozoon nipponicum. Next base: position 26,141 of record JAQBSW010008150.1, on the reverse strand, counting down.
TCTCTTCAACTTGTTCATGAGGTGGTTTTATGAACTTCAATTGTCCTGATTTGTCACTTGTGCATATCAAGGGTATCCTCTCACCTTCAACCACATCATGTTTGGACACTGAGACACTAGGATTATTCGGCGTTTTTATAACAGGCTTCCTGGGTATCACAAGTAAGGGTGTATCATCCTTCGCCGTAGTCTCTTTACCCCCAGGGCCAGTTCGTTTCACGCGGCATATTACATGTTGTTCACTGACTGCAATATCAGCAGGAAACCAAACCATCAAAAGACTACCTCCATTAGGCAGTTTTGTTTGACTAACTACTTGAATTTTGGCATCAACTGGACTGACGATCTCCAAATGTCCCGGTTCGTTGGAACTGCAAGTGACTAAAACATGGTCACCCTCATTCGGTTTGTGGTTGTCGACTGTGATGACTGGTTTTTTGGGAGCATCGCGTGACTTGACTTCCATTGGCACATTATCACGACCTGTTGCTGTTTTTCCGTTTTCGTCAGTGATTTCGCATTCTACAGATTTCCTGTCAAACGATTTATCTGCTACAAGGTAACCTCTAATGTAGATGCCACCTGTACATTCAATAGAAATAATAGTAGATATGCTCTCAACCAGTGAAATCAAATAAAAATGTTTAGGTTATTCTTTACGGATAAGACGTTTAGTTGAAATTATTTTTCAGTACGAATACCAATTAATATTTCTCTAGCTATTCTTTTAGATTTATTTTCCATTCGTCATTTGTAACCTATTTCATATTTCCGAGCACTTCCGTTGGCAATTTCGAATTTAAAAAAATTGTTTACAAAAATTAAAGGCACAATATAAGGGTTGTGTTTAATATAAATAATAAAATGACTACATAGATTTAACAAAGTTTTTATTGTTATTTCTTGAAAATCCTTCAAATACTACATTGATAAATTGTACAGATAAACAACGTCATACAACGTGGCCTAACTATCTCTTAGAGAATCTAAGGTGATACACAATGAGAGAACAGACATTGAGAACTTGTTCACTTGATTAGTTTATTTTTGAGCAAACTTTTAAAAAATAAACGAATTTCCTTATTTGAAGCTTTGCATTAAGGCCGCCATTTTACTGCATTTTAAAATTATAAATTAAATATGCAATGCATCGCCTTAGACAGCTTAATTTTATTAAATTTTTCAACGATTTGTGGATCATTGTGATACGGTCTCCTCTTCATGCTATTGTTTTTCGTGATTTTATAACGCGTGACAAATGTACGGAATATCCTTATTTATTTTTAAAGATCGTAATGCCATTAATTGAGAAGACAAAAAAATGAAAATGTTCGTCTTTAGACAGTGAGCAAGGCGTGGATTTTTTAAGATAACGTAAATTACATTGGTTTGGCTGGATTTTATAGAAATAATTTGTCTGTTTTTTGATGGACGGACGAACACTCAATGAAACTCAATTAATTAATTGCCAAACATTATTCTGTTTCTGATTGTGCGAACAAGAAATACTTAATCATTTCCCTCAAGATGTTAATACGACGTGGAATTTTCAACGTTTTATGAAAATCGGAGTATGGCATTGCATTAAGGTATACATCTTTAGGGTACAAGCTAAATTAAAATAGAATATATATTTTGTTACCTAAAACAGTTCAGCAGTGGATTTTAAAAGATAATGAGCAGCCGTAATATGATATTGTATTTAGATAAATAGATTAAAGCAATTGAATTATTATATATGAAAGTTTTAATTTGAAGCTGACAGTTTTTCTTTTCCTAATGCAGACTAACATACTTATGTATAAAAACGGGTTGATTGCGTAGCTTAAACTGATTTTGTTTCTGTAAATTTCAAAACATGTTGTTTGATCGAACAAGCAATTTCGATTGTTTTCTCATTAAGTTATTAAGGCGAAGAGTTTAAGAGACGTTGTAATCTTGTCTGGCATTACGACGATTATCTTTATTGGTTTAATTGTAGAATAGCCCAAACTTTCAAGATTTCTTTGATTGACCCGTAGCTTAGACTACGTAATCTGGGAACCACATCTTATAGGAACTGTACTTGATCAATACACTGATAATAATAATGCTCTTGTCACAATACCGTTCTTTGCGTTTTGCGTTTTAACCGTACTCGTTTGTCTAGTTTGTTATCTCCGAAAAGAATTATTTGTATGTGCTATTTATACGACTATCTTTAATACATTAAGAAAAGTGGCTTTAATTAGAATCAAAGTATGTTGCATAAGATTGAGTTACTCAAAAATTTCCGCATCCATCAGTTTATTGCTTTAAAATTAAACAATATAATATATCTATAGTGTGCTTAAAAGGAAATTATTACATGCTAGAATGTACAAAATTCCTAAGAACTCCATAAATAACCTTGTGCTCCGCAATGTATTGACTTCACGATCAACACGGACATGTGATTACCGATGTCGATCGAGGCAAGAGTATATGGTTTTGGTTGTACAGCACGCGATTGGTAGTCAGTTTTTTATACTTATAGATTTGTACTAATAAAGAATATTCGATTTTTAACGCAATACGTATTTTTAACCAAGTTTGCGAGCTTGAAGTAAACACCAATCACATTGTATTTAAGAAGTCGTAGAACATCATGGCTAAACTACCACCAGTCGCAAGAACAGACGCCTTTCTACTTTCGATGATTATCTTCAGAGAACGACGGCACATATATGGAAAGCATCATTAGGTATGCGGCTCTCACCGCAAGAAGTCTCGCATATATTATACTTGACTGGAAATGTCGGCTGCACAATTTTGTTGCAGTCACGAACATTAACTGTTTGCAGCTTTCGCCACATATGTTTAAGGAATAGAATTTAAATTCAATGATTGCACGGGTAGTGGTAACAATTTTTTAACTCAGGTTTTCGAGCTTGCAGTAAACACCAATCCAATTGTATTTAGCAAGTCGTTGAACTACATAGCGAAACTATCGCCAGTCGTAGACTGTTTAAAAGTTATTAATTTGTTGTTCAAACATATGTTGGGCTTGAAGTAAGGTGCCAACACCTACTGATAAGTTTGTGGAGGTATAACAGATGTGAACACGTCAGTTTACAAATTTTGTTCATGCTGACTCTAACCTATTCTTCTGAACAAATTTCAACTAACTTGTTACTTGATTTGCCATGCTTACACACCATTATTTAATTTTAGTTAAAATTAAAGTAATGGAATAAGTGACTGGCGTGTTAAAATGTGCAAGAAAGTAGCGAATATATGAACAGAAGTGATAATTATGTTGGAGTGTCCAATTTTGATGTGCTCTTTGTCCACTTAGACTATTTTACAAAATAATTCGTGGAATTATGATGCACAAATCGACATTTTTGCACACTTATTTACGTCAGAGAGGAAATTAAATAATGGCAATAATTCGGTTTGTTGAAACATTATGTGTAGTTGAAGCTGAATAGTTATTTTGACTTGATTTGTATGTGGTTTTCGTAAATCTATTTTGTTTAATTAACAACTCGGGAGACGATTTCCTGTCCGCGTTTTGATTTCAACAAAATAAAAAATAAATAGCTGGGAGGCATCACTGCAAAAATGCAAACGCATCTGTTCAACAGATTCTAGGAGCTCTAAGCCACATAGCATTATTGGAATTTGGAATAAATGGAGATGGGAAAATATATACTCGATGCAATTATATAAGTGCAGCTGTTTTGAAAATATATTTGTATATTTAAATGTTCACCATCTGTGTTTTTTGTTATCAGTCATATTTGAATAGTAGATCAGTGACAAAGAGTAGAAACATTTGCAGTTAATTGAAGTAGGGAGAATCGAACGAATCATAAACCGAAAAAAAGCGTAATATGTGGAATCATTATTATACCATTTGACATATAGAAGGCAAATATTTTTCCGGAGGCAACACAATTAAAAGCTGTCCATACATAATACATGACGTCTTAAGTAATGAAATTTTATATTTTTAATGAAGTCCGATTTTTCTTCATTAGAAACAAAATCAATTTTGCGTAAAATCGCAATTCATACAAAGGGAGAAAAATATATACTCTTGTTGCTGTTGTTGTTGAGTATTTAGAATGAAACATTGCAAGTGGATTTAAAATAAACGTCAGTCACATTGTATTTAACCAGTCGTCGGGCAACATACAAATCTACCGCCTATATTGTCCGACGACTGGTTAAATACAATGGGATTGATGTTTACTTCAAGCTCGCAAACTTGATTTAACGAATTGTTATCATCACACGTGCAATCAATTATTGTTAAATTTGAAACAAATGTATTGATTCGGTGTAATAACTCGTACACAATAGTTATTGATTGAATTGAATTATTGAAAGTAGTTGCTAAATGAAAAGAAATACTACTCGCTCTAAATACAGTAGTTCCGGCCAAAAATTAAAAAAACAAATGACATTTAGATCAAACACTGCATCTAAACCAGGCATAGAATGTAAAAAATCCACTATAATAAACTTGGACCACCATCCCACGCCCCCATTAAATATTTAACGTTGTGAATACTCCATTTTTGTGAAATAATTTTACAGTTTAGTGGGTCTGAAATAATCGACACTAATTAGTTAAAGTTCAGCATATTTATACCTATTTATCTCCGAAGTAAAAAATACTTTATAAATGGTACATTTCAAATGTTAATATCTCTGGAAGAGACACTATGAAATGTTTTGAGGTATACATCAAACTTATACAAATTGTTCCGCGTTGCGTAATTAAAACTTAGGATACAGATCTGCAGGTCTAGAAAATAAAAAGCGTAAAATTAATGAGCATAACACAAATCTAGGCTAAAATGTTTGCTTAAAGTCATGCATGTGAACGTTTTCTAATATTTGTTAAAATATATATATATATATATATATATATATATATACATATGTGTGTACCTGTATGTGTGTTTGTTGTGTCTATTAAATTCTTGTGAGTACTTGAATAGCGGACAATAATGTCGAAACTAGTCGGCTTGCTGACTTGTATTTATTGTCTTATTAAATGGTCAATATATAAGGACATCAAATACATAATGAAATCCTGCTAATGTACCTTCATTTAATAACCTTTTTTCCAGGTGGCATAATGTCTGTTTTAGACTGTTGGAACGTTAGATCAAATGCAATGCCTGCTAGGCTCTACTTGAATCAAAGCCTGACCAAAAACACAAATTGGAATAAAACCGAATATTGGTGGTAGTTAAATACTGTTTTTTGCGAAGAACTAATATATATGCAAGTATGTATTAGGCTTTGCGAACCTAGTAACAAATTAGTTTTACCGTCCTATTATTCCACATTTTTCTACCAAATATATAGTGGTTAAAGGGCGTAATACCGGCTCCTACTGATGAGTCGCCAGTAAGCACGAAACGAATGTGCATGAGATTATACTTTCCGTTCATGCTGCCTTTGGTTTATCCTTCTGGTCACAACTGAACTAATTTGTTACTAGGTTCGCAAAACCTAATACATATTGGTGGTAGTGTTCAGATTCATTGACACCACGGACGAATTTCAAAACTCAAGCAATTTTGCAACGATTCGGGCACCACGTACGGCAATTCTAGTAAATAATTGATGAGTGCCTAATATGAACGGACTATATGAAGAACATTTTCGCATGCATGCATTTACACGCAACCAAAGTTACAAATCAACACGCTATAACTCTTATTTATTTGTATTATAGTGTGTTTTATTTAATATTGAAAACTTTTGAGACATCCATGCATATCAAAAGATTCAATGAAAATATTATTGGAAACTAAAGGTTTATTAAACATTGCAATGCACTAAATCATATTATTTTCAGGAATAATTCAAGAAATTAAATTATTTACGAGCAAGATTACTTTTATTTTTAATCGTGAACTGTGGAAATTATAAATTTTGTACTAAAAAAAGGAAGTTTTTACTGTCAAAATAGAAAAATCACAGTTCAAAATCAATGCTGCTTGCCAAATATGGAGACCAAACATTTTATTTAACAGATATGTTGTTTTTTTGTATTCGTCCATCACAGGTTAACGTGGTTTGACATTTTTCGAAGGTTCTTAGCGCAAAATTTCTAGTTGATGGACGGAGACATACTCAAAGTAAGTATGTATTAGGTTTTGCGAACCTAGTAACAAATTAGTTCAGTTGTGACCAGAAGGATAAACCAAAGCAGCATGAACGGAAAGTATAATCTCATGCACATTCGTTTTGTGCTTACTGGCGACTCATCAGTAGGAGCCGGTATTACGCCCCTTAACCACTATATATTTGGTAGAAGAATTGTGGAATAATAGGACGGTACAATCTCCTAGACGAATGTGTAAACCTGTAATAGTGAAGCTAACATACTCTAAAGTCAACGACAATGAGACTTCAATGCTAACTCACACTGTATAATATATATACCGAGTCTTCGCAACCAACAGTATTTAACTGTAATATATTGAATTGAATGATGTCATGCTTACCACGAAATGTGATAACTGATATCGATGAAGGCCACAGTGTATGGTTTAACTGGAGTAACAGGTTTTGCGAACCTAGTAACAAATTAGTTCAGTTGTGACCAGAAGGATAAACCAAAGGCAGCATGAATGGAAAGTATAATCTCCTGCACATTCGTTTCGTGCTTACTGGCGACTCATCAGTAGGAGCCGGTATTACGCCCTTTAACCACTATATATTCGGTAGAAGAATGTGGAATTGTACCGTCCTATTATTCCACATTCTTCTACCGAATATATAGTGGTTAAAGGGCGTAATACCGGCTCCTACTGATGAGTCGCCAGTAAGCACGAAACGAGTGTGCATGAGATTTATACTTTCCGTTCATGCTGCCTTTGGTTTATCCTTCTGGTCACAACTGAACTAGTTTGTTACTAGGTTCGCAAAACCTAATACATACTTGCATATATATTAGTTCTTCGCAACAAACAGTATTTAACTGGAGTAACAGGTGTTCGGAAATTGTGGTAGTTCTCAATTTGGGTGAACTTTAGCATAAATTTATATCCATCAGGTTGGTATCATGTACCGACTCGAAAACCATAGTGTTAGTATCCGGTACTCATCGATTTCAAAAAGGTATCAGTTACTAACACAATAGCCATAGTGTTAGTATCCTTTACAGACTCGGTATATATAATATATAGTGTGAGTTAGCATTGAAGTCGTATTGTCGTTGACTTTAGATTATGTTAGCTTCACTATTACAGGTTTACACATTCGTCTAGGAGATTGTACCGTCCTATTATTCCACATTCTTCTACCAAATATATAGTGGTTAAAGGGCGTAATACCGGCTCCTACTGATGAGTCGCCAGTAAGCACGAAACGAATGTGCATGAGATTATACTTTCCGTTCATGCTGCCTTTGGTTTATCCTTCTGGTCACAACTGAACTAATTTGTTACTAGGTTCGCAGCACCTAATACACAACTGCATATAAATTAGTTCATCGCAACAAACAGTATTTAAGTAATTACACTATTTCTATAAGCATTGGTAAGGTCACTAGCGAAATGATATTGTTCAGACATGTACGACTAGTCTAATCTACACTCTATTAATGCGAAAATCAAGGAAACGTGATATGACATTCGAGAACACAAAAAACTAATTATATCAGCGCTGATATCGGAACCATAAAACCATGTACAGTAATCAGCAGAATGATAATTTATGCAAGCAGTAAAAAAAAACTCGTAATAATCGAAATTTCTGCCTAGATATAAAAATCTGCATCAAATAATTTGTTTTAATTGTGGTCATATATAATAATATTATTGATAGATATTGTTACTATAATAAAAACGAAAACGATCCAATAACGATTCAGCCGGTAAGCAGAATTCAATGTGTCATTCTATCAGAAGTAACGTTGAGCCTAAACAGTTAATGCCTAAGGTGGAAGGCTCTGTGAATTTCTAGTAAATTTCCAACATCGACATGTGTTTGTCGGTAAGACATAAATCAGCATCATGTAAAGCAGTACAAAAATCGTTTGTAACCAATGCTTCACTGCTATATAACCATAAGAAAATAACAAATAACCAAGAAAAAATTTTTAAAGTGATGAAAATGACAAATATATTTGTATAGGTATGAAAGTGATTAGAGAAAATTAAGAATGGTAGGATCTAATTACTATGATTGTATTTACCTAGAAAACAAATAGAAGTCAAGCAAACTAAACCTCTACACAACGCAATTATGGCCAAGTCAGCTTTAATGGAAGACAATATCGGCAATACATCTTCATTGTGGTTTTCACTCTATCACGTCATTAACACAACCAAACATCATAGCTAACTCTGCTTAATTAAGAAAGAAAGGTTGCAAAGATGATTACTAAAAATATGCGACAAATTCGTCACTGAACACGATTCAAAGCCATATCGCGTGGTGTTTCCAACCAAGAACTATGATGCGAGTGCGGACCTTATCCAGACAGACGAGTGGTTCCCATGCTACCCAATTTGAATTTAGTTTACTGAGTGAGAAAATAATGCTCTAATTGACCACCGAATTGATGCTATACGCAAAACGAGACCGAGCCAAAGTAGTTGATAGAGCCTTATTTGTTTTCTAACAATGAGCACTTTTGGTTATTCCAAAGATACGTCTTCAGATGTCAGTGGCGGTTATTTGTTGTTGGTAAAATAAATGTGCTATGCTTCTCAAACAAGGATGGTCGAATGTTTGTAAGTGGTTTAAATCATCAGCTCAAATGCGCTCATGTCTCATTTGCGCATAATCCAACTACGGGTACAGATGCATTGTAAAGAAGACCTTTAAGGCAGAATTAAATGTTAGTTTTTCCATAAACGGTGAATGTTGAAAAAGCTACTCTAACTTCCGCAATTCCATACTCACCTGTTCAAACAAATTGCCAGAGTTATTAAGGGACGAATTTCATTCCAACAGGCGGAACAACGACTGTTAATCTATTCAAGTTAGCCTGATCAAAATCTGGATATTTAAATAATAATACAATATCCAAGTATGTATTACGTGTTGCGAATCTAGTAACAAATTAGTTCAGTTTCGACCAGAGAGATAAACCAAAGACAGCATGAACGGAAAGTATAATCTCATGTACATTCGTTTCGTGCTTACTGGCCACTCATCAGTAGGAGCCGTTATTAGGCCCTTTAACCACTATATATTTGGTCAAAGAATGTGGAATAATAGGACGGTACAATCTCCTAGATGAATGTGTAAACCTATATTAGTGAAGCTAACATCACATTAAGTCTCGAAAATGCGACTTAACGCTAACTCCCTCAATATAATATATATACCAAGTCTGTAAAGGATACTAACACTATGTTAATTATGTCAGAAACCGATACAAACATTACAGTACCGAAAAGGTACATGGTACTAAAACTACATTGCTCGGTCGGTACACGGGACCTACATAATGGATATCAATGTATGTAGTTAACTACTTTAAATCAAGTTTGCGAGCTTGAAGTAAACACCAATCCCATTGCATTTAACCAGTCGTCGAAAACATAATAAATTGTTGTTATCGCAACGCAACGATGCCTTCGACCTTCCATGATGTCATTGAGTACGACGGCAAACTGACTATCGAGGATCAAACCGCATTGAATATTTATGGAAACAAAGTAGATATGCGGCTCTCACTTCTAGCAGTCTCGCACATATTGAACTTGACTGGAAATGTCGGCTGCACAATTTCTATGCAGTCACAAACATAAACCGTTTGCAGATTTCGATACATATACATATATAGGCAATAAAATTTAACAATAATTGATTGAATTATTGGTGCTACAATGTATGCGAGTCTACTAGAGGTGAGAGCAGCATATCTAAATTTAATTTCCGTATATATTCAATGTGGTTTGATCCTCGATAGTCAGTTTGCCGCCGTACTCTGATGATGACCATGGAAGGCCGACACGTGTCAGTACGTTGCGGCTGGCGGTAGTTTTGTTATGTTGTTCGACGTCTGGTTAAATACAATGCGATTGGTGTTTACTTCAAGCTCGCAACCTTCATTTAAAGAATTGTTACCACCACACGCGCGATCAATTATTGTAAATTGTACTGCCTATATATGCATATGCGGCGAAATTGCAAACAGTTAATGTTCGTGACTGCATAGAAATTGTGCAGGTTGACATTTCCAGTCATGTTCAATGTATATGAGGTGGAGCCATATCTAAATTTGATTTCTATGTTCAACTGGTTGATCCCTGATAGTCAGTTGCTGCCGTACCTGATAACGATCATGAAGGAAATGAAACGCGCCATTGCGTTGCGGCTGGCGGTGGTAGTTTTGTTATTTTGTTCGACGTCTGGTTAAATACAATGGGGTGGGTGTTTACTTCAAGCTCGCAAACTTGATTTAACGAATTGTTACCACCACCCGCGCAATCAATTATTGTTAAATTGTATTGCCTATATAGTTAAATACTGTTTGTTGCGGAGACGTAATATATATGCAGAGTATTAGATATTAGTTAGTCTAGTATCACCATTAATTAGACTGTAGGATAAACAAAGACATGAAAGGAAAGTATAATCGCATGTAATTTGTTTCGTGCTTACTTGGTGACTCATCAGTAGGAGCCGGTATTACGCCCTTTCAGTACTATATATTTGGGTGAGAAATGTGGGATAATAGGACGGTACAAACTCCTAGAGGAATGTGAAAACCTGCAGTAGTGAAGCTAACATCATATAAAGTCTTCGGCCGTCCTATTATGTCACATTCTTGACGAAAATATATAGTGTTTGAAGGGAGTAATACCGGCTCCTACTGAGGAGTCGCCAGTAAGCACGAAACAAATGTGCATGACATTATACTTTCCGTTCATGCTGCCTTTGGTTTATCCTTCTGGTCACAACTAAACTAATTTGTTACTAGATTCGCAACACCTAATATACACTTGTATGCTATAGTTCACCGAAATTGAGTATTACAAATATTTCTAAACACCTGTTACTCTAGTAAATCCATACACTCTGGCCTTTATCGATATCAGTTATCGCACTTCGCGGTAAGCATGACATCATTAAATTCAATATATAACAGTTCAATACTGCTTGTTACGGAGATCTAATATACATTCAAGTATGTATTGAGTGTTGCGAACCTAGTAACAAATTAGTTTAGTTGTAACTAGAATGATTGTAATTCTCAATTTCGATGAACTATAGCATACATTGATATCCATTATCTTCGTATCATGTACCGAACCGGCAACCGTAGTTTTAGTACCATGTATCTTTTCGGTAATATAATGTCGGTATCGGTTATTGACACAATAGCCATAGTGTTAGTATCTTTTACAACTCGGTATATAAATAATATAGAGCTAGTGTGGAAGTCGCATTTTCGAGACTATATATGATGTTAGCTTGACTATTGCAGGTTTACACATTCGTCTGGGAGATTGTACCGTCATATTATCCAACACTCCGACACCAAATATATAGTGGTTAAAGGGCGTAATAACAGCACCTACTGATGAGTCGGCGGTAAGCACGAAACGAATGTGCATGAGATTATACTTGCCATTCATGCTGTCTTTGGTTTATCCTCCTGGTCACAACTGAACTAATTTGTTACTAGGTTCGCAGCACATAATACATAAATGCATATATATTAGCTCTTCGCAACAAACAGTATTTATATAATACGATATCGTCTGCATAGTCAGAACACCTGTATTCTGAACGTACGGAATTGTTGATCATAATAGCATCTATTAAAAATCAGGAAAGTTGACAGCCTTGAAGAATATTATTGCCGGTAATAAAGCTGTGTGTTAATTCGTTGTAAATCTTAACGCGACCATAAGTGTTTGTGTAGAGTGTGTGCAATATTTAGAAATTTGGAGGACACAAAATATTTCGATAGATTTTCGAACAGAACATTGCGATCCACTAAATCCAAGGCACACTTCCAATCTAGAAAGACGGTTTTTTGGGACGCGGATATACATGTCGCTGTTAAAGAACATACTTTGAGGAAAAATTTAATATATATGCAACCTAGTGCTGACCGGAAACCGGCTTGTTCTTCTCTAGTATGCGATTTACCCGAAGCGCTAAAATGACGTAACCTAATCTATGCAAATAACCTAGACACGATTGGAGTCAAGCTTATACCAAGATGATTTTCAGAGAAATAACGTTTTCATTTTTGAAAATAGGAATGATCGTCTAAAAAATCTAAGCAAGCGGCACGATCTCCTCATTCCATACAGTACGAAAAAGATCAGTTAGCTCTAAGAAAGCATACCGCCATCATCCTACAATAAGCTCGGAAGCAAACCATCGGGGTCTGCAACTTCTCGACGTTTAAGAGATAATATTGCATCTCGTATTTCTAACTTTCATAGTTGTTCTAGGTTAACATTCCACTCTGTTTATAAGTGTATGCTTCAGAGTATTGGGACTGACACATGCCTATGAATATTGATCCATGAAGTATTCAGCCCACCTTTCAAGACGACTTATTTTATCTTTTATTTGATGTTTGTTATTGACATCTATAGTTTAACTAACGTGTAATTTCCTCGAAAATTTTGCGCGGACAAGTTGGAACGGACAATCTTAATTGTCAAATTGTTGGTAGGATGTGCTTTCCATTCCAAGGTTTCCGAAACTGGAAGTCGAATAATCCAGAGTCAAATTAAAGGTAGTAAACGCAAACAACTTGTTGGACACAAAAAGGATAAGGTCATTTTAGACAGTGCTTAAGTTGGCGTCTAACAACTCTATGACTAATTTTATAAGCCAAACTAACTGGAATTTGGCGCATAGTTTAGAGATTTTACAGAGACCCAATGATTATTTCTACGGAAGCCTACAATAATACCGGAATTGTGCATAGTGGAACGTATCTTCATCTAAAGTAAAGTCAAATTTTCACCATCAAGATTAATTAGCTTTTATTTTAGAATATTATAATATTTTTGAATGCAAGGCGGTTGTTCGAGCTGGTTTACATCTATTTCGTATTCATTTTTACTTATTATTCGGGAAAACTTGAGTAAAAATCTACAACGGATAATTTCATGATCCGAGTCGACGTGTGTTACAATGCGAACGAAAATCGTTGGTGTAACCATGCCATCTATAACTAATTGCTTCTTTGTTTAGGCGAGTTCTACGGTGTCCGGAGGCTGGAGAACGTCATGTGGCGCAACGTCTTGCACTACGTCTTATATTTTTGCTACGTAAATATAGTCCGTGTTCCACGCAGATATCCAACAATAGCTCTCTTCTATCGTAGCGTATTTAGTTTAAAGTGTATCTTACACCTAAATAAAATTCTTTATTACTTAAACGCCAAACTTGAGCATTCATGTCACCCCTAACCAAGACTATATCTGAACTTCTTGCTCTACTTAATAAAAATCTTAGGTTCTAGTATAATGCCTCCTTGCGTCGTCTATGTTGCAATCAGTAGGAGCATATGTGGATACAAAAAAATGCAGCGTTAAGGTTTGTGGCATTGATGTTAGTAGAAGTATTTAAGCGTGCCGCACAAAGTCGGCTGTTTAAACAACTTCTACAAGCTTCAACTCGTGAGCTAATAAAAATATCGACTCCCCATTTACTGGATTGAATAAACTCCGTGGAACAAGATGCTCCAAGCCATTAACGTCTAAATAAGGATCGTGCACACAGTTCTGTAATGCTCGTTGTCATACTGTATATATATATATATATATATATATATATATATATATATATATACATAACAATTTAGAATTATGACACTGTACGTGCTTAGTTAGCGCATAAAATGCGCTGAGATTAAAACCTAACATAGGTTTGATGAATGATAGTTAACTTCAAATATTTTAGATATTTGATAATTCGGTAATGGGCTCATTGATGTAATCAACACCCGCCACATACATTGCATCTTAAAAAGCGTTATTTGTAGATTAAACGGAGGAAAGAGAAGTAAAATAAGCAGAATTGTAGATGATGTATCTGGATTTGTCCGATTTCGCTTATCCAGCCTTCATGACTCGGCAGATATTACGTCTCTTTTTATTTTGTGCGACTTTCGATGCAGCATGGATTCATTATATTTCGTACTATTTATGGTTTTATGTGGGCTGCGAAAGAACAATAGGTCGCACATTCTAAGTGGGGAAAGTTCGTATTCAGTTTTCATTCTATTAGATAGTCCGTCAACCAATGCCTATGAGCATTATCTGCCCAGACGCCAGTAGCTAAATTTTCTTTTAGCAGCAGAAGACTGACCTTCGCGTAATTCGACTAAACTCGAGGCTTCACAAGAAACAGGACGATTTCTGTCCACCATTAGACCCGACAAGGATTATGCTGCCATTTCCGGGCTGACTATCTGATGCCCGCTATTCATAATACCCCAAAAGCTGTCAGGATTTACCGAGCCACCGTAAACGGTGGACCATTCTGCCATAAAATCGTCCGCGAGGTCTCAGTCACTCATCGTACCGTCCGCAGTTTTCCCGTCACTCATCGCACCTCAAGCACCTCGTCAGGCACAGATGAACAGCCAGAAAATCTGCAAGCCGACCACCGTCAGCATTGCGTACTCCAGAGACGTGATACAAAATCATCGTACCTGGGGCAATCTACCAGAAGATGCATGAAAAACTTTCCGAAAAGACTTCATGTAAATTTACTCAATGACGCAATAACGAAAATCAGGATCACAGACAGAAATATGCAGAGGAAGTAAAGCCGACGTTTATTAATTGTCACTAAACAAACCGCGTCGTTAATGGTTGTTAGCGATCCAATCTAGCGGGTCACGTTTTTGGTTGATACAAGTACTGCAATATTTTATGTAACAAGCGATTTCCCATCGAAATTCATCAAAGCTGTACGGTTAAAAGTCGCCAACGATCAGATAATCAAACCAATAGTATGTAAAGATCAGACTAACTTAAGCTCTCAACTAGAGGTCAGGTAGTGTCGCATGGGCCTGCCAGTTCTGACATTAGAAACCGTATCCGGCCGTTCTCACCTGCTCACCTTCATAGGACAAGTAGAAAGAAGGCGACTACCGACGCTACTTCTTTGGAATTGAAGCAGAACACGAAAAAATATATACGGCGGACTTAAAATAGACTCTGTTGTTCCTTATGCGCACTCAAGATTATTCATGGCTCTTTTACAATTGCCAAGCTTCAAAAGCTTTATATCCAAATAGATAGTCTCCAAAAGACCAGAGTTATTTTTAACATCAGAATGTACGTTATTTAGGCCTAATCCACGAGAAAATTCCACTTCTCCAATATCGATAAATCAAGTCAGGTATGCTGCTTCTATTCTCTTAACCTGTGTTACAGCGAAACTTTATTTCACTGTGAAGTTAAACTTTCGTTTATTAGGTTTCCCGTAGGCAACTTGGATCTTGGAATCGTAAACGTGTACGCGCCAACACTCAACAATTATTCAATGAAAATAGTTCATTTGAAAAGCTACCAAATTTGCCTTGAGCAGCGTTCGAACACCATAGCGATTTCCGGCAATCCCAAAGCAGAACAAGGTCAGGATTGCGAGGGAAACGTAACTACCGTAAAGTAGCCCCTATCTGAAAATAGCTGTGACAACAGCACCAGGCTCTCGAATCTTGCTCTTAGCTAGTCGTAATGAGCTCAATTTTCCAGCACAACATGCAAAATATTGCAGCAAGGCGCTGTGATGTAAAATATGCAGATTGAAGTATAACAAGTTATTATACATTGATCGAAAACATTCTGATAAGACATCGATTGCCCTCTGCACAGAACGCGAGAGTGTATCACGAGTACTCAACTGTTTCAACAATTTGAGCAGATCAGTTCACTGGATGCCAGTATCCGATTTGAATTCCAAAATATGAAGCCGCTCAAATGCCTTTCTAATAACGGTGCATTAAAATGAGTGAAGATGTGCTGAATTTCTTCAGACACACATGCTTTTGTTGGAGCACCGGTAACAACAGTCGACAACGTACTAAACATTATCTAAATCGTTAGGAAGGAAAGACTTAAGCGTTCCATAGCTTGTTTTCAGACAAGAGAAACTGATAACATGTTTTCTGATCAAATACTCCTTATTTTTGAATCAATGCAACGTATTTGTTCTGGTGTTCGAGTTCGAAATTCTAAGTTTACCATCAGAGGTGGTTCCGTACTCACATAACTGAACAACATAGAAAAGACAAGAAATAATACCAGCCTTCTGTGTGAATATGAAAGCAGTTGTGATGATGAGCTCGGAAAATCGAGCTCTAAAGAAGAAAAACATTGTAGTGTTAGATTCATGATGCAAAGAAGCTTCGCTGCCAAAAGAAATATCGTCAACAAACAACTTTATCTACTGCATTTATTTTTGTTCGAATATTTCGCTTCCTGTATCTATTAACTTGGCTGCCTTACGGAGTGTAACACCTTTTAAAATACCATCGCGTTAATAATCACCTTTTATTTAAAGTATACTATAAACTTCATTTCAGTAAGTAATTTGCGAAGTTCATTTATTACATTCCTGTTATTCTAACGTATTAATTTAACGAAATTTATTATTTAATTTACCCTTGATTATTTACTGTGAAAAGAATGTGCGACCAGTGTACTCACATTTCCTTGCCAGCTTCTTTATCTAGATGCCACTCATAAATGCTTCATTTAAGAAAGTATGTGCTTAAACATATGTCTGACACGCATGCTTAGCACTTAAAATCTTTCTATTATACCTGAATGAGATAAAAAGGAGTTTGGCGTGTGCATAAGTGAGGCGAAATAGCTATATTAGCTGCTTCTTTGTGTGACAGAATCCTAACAACCCTCCATAGGACGAGACATAATCCGGCTAGTTGTTTCAAATATTCTGCAAAATACATAAATTTTTCTGTATTTAATTACATCATACTTGTTCTAGTAATGGAAAATTTTGAATTTTTCATAGGTTTTCGAGCATTCAGGATATACGATAAGATATTTCAATAATTCAATTGGTTGATCTATTACCCTCGCGTTAAAAGGATTAGATTTTAAAAGACAGCGATCATAATTCCATAAAAACAACCAAAAACGGCGTATACCTTGATGCGAAAAGGTAGGAATCCAAGTTGCAGTTTACGATAACTCACGTAATACTTGAATTATAATGAAAAATATTCTTCAAAACTATTCAAATACTGATTTATTATTTACACAGCTAAATAAAACGATAATTTATAAACAAATACCAAATTAAATACACCGTCGTAAAATAAGAAATGCATGTACATATGTTTTGTATCATTTTGAAAGCACAGTAAATTTGTTTATCTTATACTTCAATCGCGTCATTCAAAAATGGATTCCCTTCATAAGGTCTGTTTATTTCCAAGTTCTATTGAGAAGCAATGAACAGAGTCATCCCGACAGCCCATGACTACTAAAAACTCTGAATCATTACGTCTACTTGCAACTACAGGAGACGAAAAGCATTCTTGCGATAGGCAGGTTTCGGATAAAACTCTACCGGCATGAATAGACTGTGATTTGCCTAAGTCATCCTTAATCAAAGGTAACGCGACTGCTAGAAGCTTGCCATCAGATCGTGTGCAAAATGCCAAGTCGAAAGTGCATAATCCGTCAAACTGATGGACAGATGGAGTATTTATCAGAGCACTGAAGCTCGTGTCGATCTGAAAAAGTTGCCTTCCGGGTACATCAATGCGGCTGGAAACTGATGCTGCAGATATTCCGTAGATTACTCCATTACGACCACACGCAATTATAGTACAGTTGTCCGACAAGCAGACAACATCGGCAAAAAATGAAGTATCTCGTTGTGCAGACCAAAGTGTTTTCAGTTCACCATTAGTGATTTTATTCTCTGTCAACAGTTCATCAACAGCAAGGCAGTGTATGCCACCGTCTGCTGAGGCAAAACATACGCACGAGTTATAAAACAGAGAATGCTCATAAGCAGGTAGTATAACTGCACCACCAAATATGGGCCCAAAATTTTTAGCAGTATTTTTTAATTCTCCAGTCAGTGCACAAATGCGATGAACCTGTCCACCAAGAGTGAGTACAATTACATCGATTAAACTTTTAGAAAGACTATTATTTCGGGAAGATCGTTGTTTTTCAGTTTCGAGTTCAGCGTAAAATGGAAGGATCGGTGCCACGACAGGCGCAACGCCCTGATTCTTGTCCAAGCACCATAGTATGCTGCTGTAAGTTGGATCGGTATCACTCAATTTTAAGGCAGTTATACTTTTACCATGGGAGCCAACTATTACGAGACATAACTGTGGCAGGCATAAAGGAGCAGCTTTAATCTGACCATTTGTGCAATGCACCCAAACCTCGTTGCCGTCAGTTGCATGAAACGCGTGGACTGTACCTTTCAGTGTACCTACAATAAGTAAAGAAAATCCGTTTGCTTTGTAGTAAGCGGTCGTGCCTTCTATTCTGCCAAACGTTTGACCGGAACTTTTTGAAGTCCATTCGGAACGACCATCGTCAAGGCTCATTTTAGCCAAACGACCTGCATGACTACCCAAATAAACTGAGTTGTCTACAATAATAGCTGACCCATCAACACACTTTCCAAGTTTATGTGACCAGAGCAGTTCAAATTGGACAGAAAAACGGAGGTATTCCAAAGGAAATACTATCTTACTACTTCCTCTGGATAAAATATTGAAAATGTCTCTCGTATATGCATTTTGAAATAGTGTAAGCTGTCGTTTTTGACCTTGGTGCAGTGGATTCATGTCAGTGTCATTACGCATCGAAGTACAGCAGGCAGAAGATGCCTCGTAAATGAAGCATTGTAATGATTTACTAAACAAAACAGCCAGGAGACGGGTTCGCACATGTTCTAATTGTGGGAAAATCATAACCAAAGTTTGGATAAGCCACAAACCATTTAACGAATTACCACCCAATTCTATAAATGTTTTAGATGCTGGTATCGGCAAAATTTTGTTTTCCTGTGATTTACCTAGCAGCACAGAAATTAAATCTTGAATAGTTATTGAGTCAGAAAGTTCTTCTTTAGAAATACTAATTACAGTTGGCACCAATTTTCCATTCGCATTGGTTTTAGGAATCGAATAGGATAACGATATTGAGTTTGGCAGCCAGGAACTGAAACCTCTGGAAACCATTTCACTAAGAATATGTCGTTTTAATGTTCGACTTAGTTCGCAAATCCGATGAGTTGTTTCAGATTTGCATTCCAATGTTAGAAACAATAACAAGCACTGGTGTGGTAAGAAAACACATTTACAAGAGGTTGGCACAATAATATTAGTAATTTCCATCAATAAATGCATTACCATCGTCTCCAATTGGTCCAGAAAAATACGGACACCATTTCTTTTCACGACACGATCTTTTCGACCACAAAACCAAAAACATTCACCACATTCTCCTAACTTTGCAAAATCCCCAGTCCTGTACAGCTGGTTGTAATTAGTAGACATCGATGTTTCTGTAAGTTTCGGTAGTTCGTATGGCCAATGCATAATTCTATAACCACCAACGGTTCGACTCATTTCAATTTCTCCAATATTAGTTTCTGGATCAACATTAACTAATGACATTTTCGTGGCAAACATGGCACGACCAAGTGGCGTGAAGAGCTCATTTGGTGCACTACAGTTACAAAAACAGGAATCAACCTGCGCTTCACCGCCAAGTAAACACTGTATACTGGACCAGGACGATATTTCAGTCAAGCCATAAATAGTATACACAGAAGCATTGACATAATCTTTTAGTTTACTTGACAGCAGTTGACAAGGAAAAGGTTCTCCGCCCAACACGATATTGAACGCTTTAATAGATAATAGTCTCATTCGGCAGGCATTTGACATTGAGAAGAATACACTTGGTGTGCATTGCAGAAAATCAACTCTTGCAGCAATAAGCAACTCTGCAGCATTCTCAACACCTAATAGTCCATTGTGAACAAACACAACTCTACGACGCGAGGCCAATGCGAAGTAGATCAAGACTAGGCTGGCGTCAAAAGTTAACGGAGACGTCATAATGACGGCTGGTGAAATTGCCTGACCGACAGGTTCTGTGGCCACGATTTCACCAAATCTTTGAACGAGATCGTACACATTGGCGCACAGACACTGCTGTTGGACACATACTAGCTTGGGTCTACTCGACGTCGTGCCCGACGTAGTCATGCAATAGTGCATTGGAAAGTCAGCTGACAAAATCAGTTGCGTGTCAACAGTTTGATTTGACTGCTTTGCACTGACAAAGAAATGACAGCCATATTTATTATGAAAACTAAGAAAAGCATCTGACAGGGAATAATCTACAAACTCGTCCAGATCGGCCTGCAAGCTTTGAAGTGAAATAATAGCATCTAACTGTTTCAAAGGAATGAAAGGTTTAGAAATATCGAATGGAATGTAAATAGCGCCATACGTGAGTACTGCATGCACAGCTGTGATTGAAAACATATTAAAATTTCCTGTAACACCAACATATTTGCCTTTTAACTTAAAAATTTCAAATAAAGCTGACATTGACTGAACTTGAAGCAAGAACTCTTCATAATTTAAACTTCCGGTCGCGATTGAACTCGAGTCCACCATACCCCATTCTTCGATAAATATATCATTTGACTGCCAGTGGGACGAAATAATTTCCCTGAAAGTCAAACGTGACTTTTCGTCGGATTCACTAGTTTCAGCATCCTGCAAGTCTACTGAACCTTTATCCACCAGCATAAAGATTCAGGAGGAATTTTAATCTGCAATAAAATAAATAAGAATAACTACATACACCAAAGGCAAAGTAATAAGCTATTAGACAGACGTAAAGGTTATTTAGCCCAGATACCTAATGTCAAAGTTTTTATTGTCCTCATATACAGAATGATAACACCGTAAATTGTCGATGCTTTACTGCCACAAGATTTGCTGTAGCTATTATAGTAATTTATAGGCTGTCAAACATACGATATCATCCATTCTTAATTGAGTTTGCCACTGAGTTATTTCACAGCCTCATTTTTAGCCTACCGGATACAAGACACTCTATTAGCGCAGAATCACGAGCAGAACTGCTAAACGGTTCAAATAGTTTACCAATGCCTTACATTGGAGTAAAGATTGAGCATCTGGTGCTCTACAAACGCCTACGCCATACGTTAAAACAACCACCGGCCAAGTGAAGCTCTCGATCTGATATCGCAAATAAAAGCAGAAAATGCATGTCATGGTACCGCGCAGACAGATGCCTTGGACAGACGTTTCTGTCGGACCTTAATTGTAGATAAACTAAAAGACGGAAAAATTGAGCATAATCATCCACAACTTGGTTTGCATACCAAAATTGGAAGCAGTTATTAGCAGTAAAGCTCGAAAAAAATCAGGTTGCTTTCGCCTTGCAGATTACACTTGACTTTGTGAAGGCCAAGGTATATCCTAAAACAAAGGAACGAACGGTACTGTGGAGTCCACTCACAAAATGTTCCCAGGTAGCTTGACAGCTAAAAGACGTCTCCTGCTCGAAACAACATTTGGTTTACGGCGTCCGGATAAGCAACTTGGCATGAACCATTTCAGGGGTCAAGGTGAATTATATTCTATCTAGAATCCCCCCAACAACTACAAACGCTTATTCACTAGCTTCTGCAGTGCTATAAAAATTACAAATGCAGATTTGAAGCTAAAGTTCTTCGCACGTTACAATATTACAAATTGGACAACGCTCGCCTCTCCTAGGTCTGGCTACCCAGCTCAAAATCGAAAGCAACCAAGACCATTGACATTAGAGCTAAATAAATAATTTACCAAAGCGGACCAATAAACAACATTGGTCAAAATGGAGTAGCCTTCATCTTCGGTAAAACAGTCAACAGGATCTTCCATTCTTGGAAGTCAATATACCCAAGAAATTCACTGGCATATTTCAATAGACACACGCTTAATGTCGGTGGTTTAAATCTGAATATTGACTTTACTACCAACAATCACTTCTATCAATGAGGTGACGAGACGAGAATATGTTGAATTTATACCGTGTGTATGCGTACAACACTACAATTCTATTTAGCCATTTGGAAAGATAAAAGGCGTCATAATTACCTTGGAATTGCAACTCTGAATAATATTGATTTTTGTATCGCATTCAACTGCAAGCTCAAGGACAATTTGATCGACGAATTCGATGAGAACACACGTAAAATCCAAAAGACAATTATGGAATGTAACTCAAACTTATAATCAAGACACAATGGATCATGGTATATTCACTTATCTCAACAGAAAATCGCCAAAATTCTGGATTTTATCAGATACGTTGCAGCTTTCTGCAATTGTTCGACAATAACATTTTAAGAAACCACCAGAATACCGCCAGTTAAGGCATGAACAAACACGTTCTGTCCGAAATCACCAATTTTTAAGTATGCCGAACAAACACAGGCCACGCGTGCTAAGAATGGTTTAACTACATTCGGCAAGTAGTAGAAATAGCATTGGTAATTATTACAACACCGTAAACTTGATATAAATAGTTATTATTACTACTCACGCAATCGATGTCCACTTAATTAGATAACTTAATGGAAAAAGCATAAAGTATAAGATTTAGGAAATCTTATTTACATTGGAATTGTATATGCAGGAATTGTAAGGTGTCTTGAAATACCGCATTTTCTGAGAAATGTATCGCGTGTGGTCAAATGAAGTTATAATGGAAAGATCACTCGACTAGATATGTACTTCAGTCGATTGCTCAAAAACTTTAAAAGCTGACCTCTCTATCCACGTAGCTAAAGATAATTAGGGAAAATATAACGTTAATTGCGGGGCGCCAACAACGGAAGAAATCGCCAAAATAGTTAAATGGTTGAAGCAAATGAAAGCTCAGAGAGAGAGAAAGAGGACAGAAACCCTAATAAAGTACAAAAAGTAAGGGATAATGTTCAGTTTGGATTCCATTACTATTCATTCGGCTCCATTTTGGAATCGCATTTCTTTATTTATGGTTGGAACACGAAAACTTACAGACCGTGTAGCTTATTGAACGATGTAGTGAGACACATAAGGCTAGATTAACCTCTACAGTAGTCATCCACATAAAATTAATAGTATTACCTAATAAAGAATAAAGTTACACTATCTATAACAAAGATGAAAAATTCCCGTCTCCATCAATGAAGCACATCTTCCCAGTAGGTAATATCTATTATACACCCTAGAGCATACCACTCTTGATTCTACTGAATTCGTTAACGAATATCCGTTTATACTCTAACTACACATAGTATAGTATTTATTGCAGCTTAACCGACTGTACTAATGTGAATAAAATTACACATGCACTAAATAAAAAGTGGCATATTTAACAGCACATAAATAGAAATTCTCACATAATTCTGTATCCACACCAACACCCGTGTTTATAAAAATTCGTCCTTCATCGAGTAACCAGTTTTGTAAGGAACAAAATAGTCTTCACGTCCATTTCCACAGATGAAAGTTGTACCGCATGCGTTGAAAGTAATGTATATAAAGCTGTCACACTTATTAGGTTACATTTTGCACCATGACAGAGGTAATTGAATTTGCTATCTTATGCTATACCGAATATATATAAGCAGTTATTATTCCCTCGCAAGAAATACTCATACATTAAATAGATTAAAGTAAATGTATTTCTGAATATTTTGATAAGATCTTGCTAACAAATTTTCACTTAAGCTTAACTAAAAAAAATAAATAACACATTGAGTAAACGTGTTATTTCAAATAAATGAGTGAAAGTTTATTTTGGATTTATTATATAATTAGCATGTCTGGGTGGATTTGATTTTGCATTGGTGATTTATTCTGTTTCTGCTTCTTACCGTTCATTCATTTAGTGTCCACTATTTGCCTATCTGAGATTATCATATCGTTTGTTTTTGTGTGCTCGTTTAACTTGGTTTTGCATTGTCCCAGTGTGAATATTTGGGGACAATTGTACAGCTTCTGGTTCTTGCCAAATCTCGTAGTGTTGCCGCGCTTTGCGGTATTCCGGTTAATTGCCTTTCGGAATTTTTTTTCAGTTTTATGCTCGTAAAATTTGGTGGTGTATGTGCAGATATTACTGCCTTTACTCATGGTAGATCAATTCTAAATGGAATATTTGAATGTTCCACAAGGGCTTTTGCTGATTGATGCTCAATGCTTTTTAGGTGGCAATGGATATTTCTGACTTCATTTTGTGTAGAATGAAAAAGTTAACTTTGCTAACTTGTTTCACTAAATAAGAATTTGATTACAAATTCAGACTTATCGAATGGTATTACTTATTTCTGGATCTGCAAATGTGTAATTTCATATTAGTTCAATGTACGTGTTTTTCGCAGATGCCCAAATTGTAAAAAATGAGAGTTAAAAAAGATATTTGATCATCAACTACAAAAATATTGCTCTCAATGTGCCGAATGGTATGATTACCATTACCTTTTAAAATTTGTCTTTGCGGTATGGTTAGTTCATTCAATGAGTATTAATGCAGATAAATTTCCTTATAAATATATTTAAGGGAAACTATTTGGCTACTGACATCTGTTATGCATGCTAGATGAGATCTCGTATTAGCCTCAACTAACTGTTCTGGATTACTCGTCTGAATGATTTCTTCAAACGCTATCGACCTTATGCTAGGAGCAGTTCTTCTAAACTCTGTTTGTTTATTTCTTAATCAGGTTCCTCGAGTAAGAATTGAGGACGCTGTTGATGTAATAAATATATTGCCCAGTGAATGTGGATTTGCTATGTATCTTTATTATCGAGCAGATGCCGATCACCCCGATTAGTTGGACGGCAAGAAAGGGAACTGTATGTTCATTCTATTCCTTTTAGGTTAATTACATATTAAGGTATGCTTTGTGGGCTTGTTTAAAATTTTGGGTTGAGGTTTGTACCTACTGTATAAGGTGCATTGATAAATAATATTTAAAAATACATTTTATTCTAGGAATTGCTTATCCCTACTAGAAGTAGAGCTATTCAGCAATGAGATATACGATAGATAGAGGCAAAAAATATAGATGAATAAGTAAAATATCTATTAAAATTATGAACTACCTACATATGACTCCGCATGAAATAATTTACCATGAACTAGATTTATAATAATAAAAAATTAATGAAAGAAAAATAAAACAAAAAGAATAAAGGAATATGTTACAAATGTGGAATTTTTCATGGCGAAAGCATTAAGTCATCATATTATCTTCATTCCAGGGGAAAATAATGACCTCAGTCAAAATCGCATCAATGTGAAAACGATCTAATACTTGAGTGGTAATTGCCGTTTTTTGATGAGTATACATTGTAAATAAGTTAACAAACAGTTTTTGGAAGAAAAAAGAGCCATTTCAAGATTTTCATTCAAAGTGTTTTAGATGCGATTTGAAGCAGAGATGGCGTTAACTTCATATAAAGTCATCGACAATGCGACTTCACAACCGAATCTGCTATGTTGGTACCTGGTACCAACACAATTGATTTCAAGATACGCTAAATTTCATCAAAATTGAAAATTAAAACTACTTCATTCTACGAGATACATAATAGTTATATACTGTTCTTGATCAAGCCCAGAGTACATTGATTTGCTGCAGTAACAGGTGCCCAGGAGTCGTTGTAATTCTCAATTTTGATGAAATTAAAGTTATAACGAAATCTAGATTTTCTATCGTGTACCGAATCGGCAACCATAGCGCCGGTAGTATTTACCCACTCGACAACCACTGTGTTGGTCCAAACCACCGACTGAGCAGGCTCGGTATATATTACATACAGTGTGTTGGCTATGAAATCGCATTTTATATGAAGTTAGATTCACTACTGCACGTTTACACATTCACATAGGAGATTTTACCGTCATATTTTCCCAAATTCCTCACCCAAATATAAAGTTGGTAAAGGGCGTAATACTGGCTTCTACCGATGAGTTGCCATTAAGCACGAAACGAATGTGCATGAGATTATACACTCCGTTCATGTTGCCTTCGGTTTATCCTTCTGTCCTATTTGAACCAATTTTACTAGATACGCAACAACTGATAATACGCAATACTTCATATATATATATATATATATATAT
>JAQBSW010008149.1:0-35000 GCA_029291075.1 Eudiplozoon nipponicum | reverse complement strand
TTTCCTTCGAATGCCTAGCTAGGTCTGATCTTTGAATGTGTCCATATTTGCAGGCTGTCTTATGTTCACCTCTACGAACCTTTATAGGTCGCATGGTTTCGCCTATATACCTGAGATTACATTCTTTGCAAGGTATCGCATATACTCCTGATGTCTCGAGGGGTTCTACTCTTTCTTTTTGGTTAGGTAGTTTATTGCCTATAGTAAGCGATTGTCTTAAAACTGTTTTAATATTGTATTTAGCTGCTATTATTCTAATTTTCCTGCTCAATTTAGAATCAGGTAATACCATAATTTTGTGCTTATCCGGTTCCGTTTCCTTCTTTACTTTGTTTATTATATTATTGTTAAATCTCTGTAACATCTCATCTATTAATCTATCTATTATACTTGACGGATAGCTATTTAGTTTGAATATTTCTTTTAAAACTTTTGGCATACATTTTTGGTCTCAGTATTATGCTGTGTTCACCATTCGAATTGGCACAGGCTTTCCAATGGTAAGATTTCCCTTCTAATTGTTAACTTTTAGTTCGCTTAGCCTACGTAAGCCGTTGGAAAATGTGCGTTCGTACGTATGGACTTTAAGGGTTGTGTTTCTTTAATTGACGGTAAAAGCATACTTGCTATCATAAACATGTGTAGTTCAGCTGCTTCAAATATGCGATTTAAAGCTACGTCCATTCTCATCATTCTTAAGGTTAGGTAGATAACCTCGACTCCTACGATCGTCATTATGCTTTTAATCATGCCTGGTGCATTATATTCTCGAACGTAGAAGAATATACCAACTAAGTTAAAATACTAATTGTCAGTTTGACAAATAGTCGAATTAGAAATAACTATTACTGAATAGAAAAACTAGTTTTATGTTATTTGGCTAATTAGGCCTTATACATCAAATCATTTAAACTCGCAGAATACTATGCGTTTAATTTTCCTCTATTTGTTTTTCTACACTTACACACACACACACACACATATATATATATATATATATATATATATATATGTATATATATAGATATATTCATTGGGAAACTATTCAGTTAAATAAATAAGCTAATCAGTTGCGGATCCTTTTTTCTATTCTTTAAATCAAGTTTGCGAGCTTGAAGTAAACACCAATCCCATTGTTTTTAACCAGTCGTCGAACAACATAACAAAACTACCGCCAGCCGCAACGCACTAACGCGTTTCGACCTTCCTTGATCATCATCAGAGTACGACGGCAAACTGACTATCGAGGATCAAACCGCATTCAATATATATGGAAATAAAATTTAGATAGGCGGCTCTCACCTCTAGCAGTCTCGCATACATTTAACTTGATTGGAAATGTCGGCTGCACAATTTCTATGCAGTCACGAACATTAACTGTTTGCAGCTTTCGCCACATATACACATATAAGCAATACAATAAAATAATAATTGATTGCGCGGGTGGTGGTAGCAATTCTTTAAATCAAGTTTGAAAGCTTGAAGTAAACACCAATCCCATTGTTTTTAACCAGTCGTCGAACAACATAACAAAACTACCGCCAGCCGCAATAAGCTAGTCAGTTGCTGATCCGTTTGATTATGTATACAAAATTGTACACAGATCTTTAAAATAAGACAATTGTGTTTTTAACACAAGAATATTCGAATTATTAAAGCCTATTCGACTATAGATTTAGGGATGGACAATATTTATTATCATTTCCAGTTCCAAGTTTAGCTGTAAGCAAGCTTAGGTGTTGCGAACCTAGTAACAAATTATTTCAGTTGTGAACAGAAGGATAAACCAAAGGCAGCATTAACGAAAGGTATAATCTCATGCACATTCGTTTCGTGCTTACTGGCGACTCATCAGTAGGAGCCAGTATTACGTCCTTTAACCACTATATTTTTGGTCGAAGAATGTGGAATACTAGGAGATTGTACCGTCCTATTCCACACATTCTTCTACCAAATATATAGTGGTTAAAGGGCGTAATACCGGCTTCTACTGATGAGTCACCAGTATGCACGAAACGAATGTGCATGAGATTATACTTTCTGTTCATGCTGCCTTTGGTTTATCCTTCTGGTCACAACTGAACTAATTTGTTACTAGGTTCGCAACACCTAATACATACTTGCATATATATTAGTTATTTGCAACAAACAGTATTTAACTGTAAGCAATCTTATTTTTATTTTTGTTTTAATAAATGAATGCGCTTTATACAAGCAAAATTCTATGAATAATTGATTAAAAATGAAGCATTTATGTTGAGTTAAATTATATTGATTCTGACGGATTAGAAAACTTAATAAGGGTATTAAATGCAAAAATGAACATTTAGACAGTGGAGATAGAAACAATTAAGTCTCGGCTGGATAACACACAAATAATAAATTCTGAAGGAATACGCTTAAACGACATAACCAATATAGGTGAAGTCAATAATGGCGACCACGCCCAAGAGGAAGCAGATAGACATATGCGGTATTTTCAACCGAATCGGCGTGTTTAATCCGACCGACATCAGAATTTAAGCCTATGCTTGCAGACTTTGATGTTGAAAGTTCACAGTTGTGGTTCTACCATGATGACTACCAAATTGGCAGTTGCGCCTCCATGCATGGGTCCCGTATCAACATCCGGCAGGAGCGACATACCTTACTGGAATTCTTCGTGGCATAATCAGCAAGTCCGTGATAGAAGGCGGCAGCCAGTGTTTTTAACCAAGGTCAATATATAAAGACACCAGCTGCGACGAATACATCGTCTAAGGGGCAGAAAACTAAGCTCTAGAGAACCGCCACCATTGGGGAAATAGGGTCCACCATCTCACCAATAAGAATAGTCGAGATCATGCCCAAAATATAAATCCTTTAGAAGCTCAGATTTGTAAATTGAGAGAAGAACAGCAGAGCACCATAAAAAGACTTCAGAATTAGATGAAGAAAGAGAGGTATGGGAAACATTGCCACATGAAAGGATTTTTTGAAGTTAAATTTTTAGAACTTTTAAACAGACAACCAGTAATAATGCAATTGGATACCGGTGCTGGTGTATCGGTATTAACAATTAAGTCTCGGCTGGATGTCACTTTATTGACAAATTCTGAAGGAATTCGCTTAAACGACCCACCGAATATAGGTTAAGCCAACAAATATTTCGATCAACGTTGTCGGCTGTCGTCCTCATAGTCGCAGTCTTTCCAGTCCGCATATGACCAAAATCAGCCCTCTAAACAGAAACAGATTGAAAGTAAAAAATCTCCTGCCCATCTATTTTTATTTAAATAAATAGCTGTCAAGGTGAATAACGGTTACTCCATTATTTAACAGTCAAATACTGTTTTTTAGCGAAGAACTAATATATATGCAAGTATGTATTAGGTGTTGCGAACCTAGTAACATGTTTTACTTTACAGATTAGAAGGATAAACCAGTAAGTATGAACGTGGAAGTATACATAATTGTTTTCAGGTTATGACTCTCAGGGCTGCTCTTAATTATATATTTGGTCGAAGAATGTACCGTCCTATTATCCCACATTCTTCGACCAAATATATAGTGGTTAAAGGGCATAATACCGGCTCCTTCTGATGAGTCGCCAGTAAGCACGAAACGAATGTGCATGAGGTTGTACTTTCCGTTCATTCTGCCTTTGGTTTATTCTTCTGGTCACAACTGAACTAATTTGTTACAAGGTTCGCAACACCTAATACATACTCCATTATTTGTCGGTATTTTATTTAAGTTCGAACCAAATTATATACGTACAAACAATATCGTCACTACACACTCATGGCAGTTATAAGATTCAATGCAACCCTACGTTAAATATATTCTTTTTTAAATATTTTTAGTTTTTGCACCGCTTTTTAGAAACCGTTTTTAAACTAGAGGTCAAATGAGTTTACCTTTTTGATTTCAAACCAGAAATCAAAATATAATTCAAAAACTAACAAAACTTATCAAGCAGCAAGCAGAACTAACGTTGCCGTAACTAGATATGGATAAACCAGTCATTAAAACAAATTTGATATGCAAAAAAACTATAAATAAATCTAGATTGAAATGATGTTATTCACTTTAATTTATTACGAAGTAGAAATCTATGAACAAAGCTATGTAAGATTAAACAATAATTACAGAACCCGACCAAAGTTATGGAATGCAATGTCCAGTTTAAATAATAAATGGAAATAGAATTTAATAAAAGAGACTCGAGGTAGTAAGTCAGAGGTACTTTTTTCAAAATCAAGCACATAATATAGTTTAAAAAAACATCAGAAGAAAAAGAAACTTTTTTAAGAAGAAAGAAAAGTGGAAATTCTTTTATTCATAGCAATTACACACCAATTTAGAGTTATTCTTGTTGCTAATTTAACTTATTTTTGCTTATTTGAAGTGTTTCTTGAGTATATGCTACTATTGTAGAAAGGCTACAATTATTTATTATATGTATTTTATGGATTTTAAATGCATTTAATTTACACATAATATAAAAGAAAAACTCAAATACAATCAGACTTGCATTTACAAATCTCGCAAATGTAATTTGACACAATTTGTTTAAACTCAGAAAATTTGGCTCGCACGTAATGTGCAGGCATAAAAGTTTCTCATGATAAATTTATTTGCTTGTGCAATGTAAAGTATAGGCAGTTAAATTCTTCTGATTTAAAAAAATCATATTTACTATTATTTTTATTTTGATTAGGAAACACCTGCTTGAAGTAACTCAAAATATAGTTGAGTTTTAATGCACAGTAGCTTATCAACGAGTAAATTTAGCCTTGTAAATAACTTATTGTGGTGATATTTTGGAAAAGCTATGTCTAAAATGTCAAACTTAGAGTAAAATTACAAATGACTTCCTGGTTGTCTGTGTTGTAACATTTTTGTAAACAACTATCGTAAGCCTTTTCTTTATACTATTTGTTAATAGCCACAAGTAAATGTGAATGATGGCGTGCTGTACTAAAAAATGTTTGCTAACAAATGTGCTTCAACAGCTCATGAAAGATCAAATAATCTTCTAACCGATTGTAAATTTACCAAAATTCTTAAGTTTTCAGATTATCATATGGGAAATGCTTGAACGGCATACATTCCATTGAATAACGAAGATTAGTATAATTGGCGTTCATAATATAATGGCAACCAGACCAACATAAAAAATTTAACTAATTACTAATACTAACGTTTTTACAAAGCTGCTCGTTGAATCAGTTAAGGTCATTGTTTAGCGACAACCTTGAATAGGTGCTATGCATAAAAATGCTAATTCAGAGCACTATAAATTTTTAAGCATATCGTATTTTTGTAGAAACCGAAAGTTATGTTACTAATGGTGTACAATTCTCTGGCTATTACATCTGTAACGAGTTTTAACATCCGATAAACACAAAACAAGTAAAAATTATCATTATTCTTTGAAAGTTGTTAAAAATCAAGAAGACTTTCATCAATTATTTACAATTATTCTCCTTTTAGTTTATATATATATATATATATATATATATATATATATATATATATATATATATAGTTTTCCTGTCATGATAACAAGTACCTCAAAATATAAAATTAGGTAATGCTAGGTATGTCGCCTTGCGGCATATCATACGAAACTATTTTTGTTATTGCAATATTTGGTAAAATGGTACCATTACGAAATCGAAACTTTTACCCACCATAAATCTGTGAATTTACTAGGCCCAAATTGAAAATTATTCTGATGATTAATAAATGATATAAACTTATAATTATTAAAATGCCGGTTTCATGTTTATAATTCGCATCTAAATTGTTCTCTATTTATAGTATCATTGAGCACAATTATGGCTATCATGCACACACATAAGTGAGCCGAGATCTGTGTTCTGTAGAACTGAGGTAATTATTTAGATAAGAAGCATATCTTGTCTCTGAAGTGCACATTTAATGTATCATGGTTGCAATTTTATTGTTATTGAAAACACGGTTAATTCGCCATTAAAACATCTAACCTTTTCTATTGGTCCCTAATTTGCTGTTCATGCGGAAAACCGTTTCGCAGATATATCATTTCCCTAGTAACAAAATGCATCCAATTTCAGAGAATTTCGGTTTTAATGGGAAAACGACATTTGGTAACCTGTTTAATGTATTATGCCAAATTTACTAATTTGATTTCATCAAAAGTTAGATACTTCTAAAAGTCATACTTTGAAACACTGTGAAGATATTTTTTAGAATAGCGAATTCTCTACGAATTTGTGTTTGGTAAGTTTTAAAGATCTTGAAGAATCTGTATATCCGACATGACTTCGTTATTATAGACCTTGCTTACCTTGTATGTTTTGCTTAATTGTTTGCCCATTCTCTAGAAATTGGAAGAGGATTACAACCGGCGCATGAGATATAAATCAATCTTCTCCGAGAATACACCACTCTACCAGGAATACCAACGGAAAAGCGCTCTACGTGAGTCCAGACGGCGAACTAAACGTAACACAAGTAAGGCTGTTATGAAATGGCAGATCAATAAATATTTACTGTTTACTCTGCAGTACAAATAAATTCAGATGATCTTCGTAAAAAATCAATTAATATTTTAACTACAGTTATCTTATCCTAATGAAACGTTGCGCCACGTTATCTTATTGTGTTTAGAGTTCTTTAAAATTTGGTGTGTGTGGACAATGTAACCTTATAAGAATACAAATTCGTACCCGTTTCCACAATGCATAATTTGATAATTGTGCTTTTCTTATGAATCAAAATATTTTGGCTTTAAAATCCTAACAACACTCTCGGCTGACGAAGACATAGACCAATTAATGGTTTGCTGTTTTTTTGTATCCCATTAAATGTTTAGGCAATATGAATAATAGATGTATACAGGCATTTTAATTAACTCCATTTTAGCCGTTTATAAAGATCAATGATCAACTACGTTGAAATTAATGCATAGTTATTTTAGAATACATATTTAACATCATTTTATTCGTGAAACATCAGTAACTTATTCAAATCAGCTAAATTATCTAAATCAGCTTAGGATAAAGAAGAATTCTCTTTTATTAATTGACTCGAAAAACGTGACTGGCGTTTATCAGAATCTCACAAATTAATTTACAGTTTCATTACATTCCGCGCAATCGTAGATTGCCTAAAGCTAAAGAAGTTTTAACGCTCATCAGAGAATTAGCATGAAAGATTTTCTCTCAAAAATGTGCTCTATGAGTAATAAATTCATGTATTCGCCAAAATTTCTGAATAATACTGGTTTGAAAAGTACAAGGAAGACATTAAATTGAGATTTTGTGCTATTTTAATGCAATTTACAAAATCGACTTCGACTTAAATTATGTTACTTTATTTGCAACTTTGCCTCATTACAGTTAAACAATATTTCTCTGTACGTTCTCAAACTGTTATACCTTTTGTGTCTTTGACAAATATGCATGTTTGCTTGTAGATTATTTCTGGAAAATATTCGCATTGAGAAAATGTCTTGTCCCATTTCGATGCATGAAAATCATTTGAAAGGCAAAACAAATTCTTTGGTTGAAGCTATTCAATCAGTCAAAAACAATTGGGAAAACGATCAAATCCATTCCTATTAACCAATCGTACAACATAACAATGTTACTACAAACCTCACATATTGACACGTTTCGACTTGTCTAGAGTCATCATCAGAGCGAGAAACCAAACTGACTAACGAAGATCAACCCACAATCCATATATAAGTTGTGAAAAATCTGAAACGAAGCTCTCATCTCCATGAGACTTGCATAATTTCTATTTGACTGGAACTGACGTATGTTAATTTTTTTGTGCACTCAGAAATAATTTTTTCTCAATATATAATTTAGAAACCAATTTGACATACACTTACCAAGTAAAAAACAAGTTATGCTTAAGAGATCTAACAACAAGCATACATGGAGCAGTTTAAACTAAAATTTTACACTTGACATATTCATTGTCAATTGTGTGGGAGATGTGTTTTCCATTGAAAAATGCCTCCATATCCAGAGGCCGAAATAAATTGCAAAATCAGGTAGACAGCGGATGCAATCAACTCGGAAGGCAGCACGAGAAACAGGTAAATAATCTATACCCTGACGTGCAACATTTTTCTTTTAAAGCTTATATAAGTTGGAAAGTTAAATAATCCTCGATCCAGCGTGTGATTATGTCAACTTTTTACATGAGATTTACGAAATGTGATAAACACTTATCCACTTGCATTTAACCAATCGAACAACATAGCAGTACGTGTTTTTGCTGCTGGGCGACCGGTCGCATACAATGAGGTTGGTCTTTATTTCCAAATCGCACACTTGATTCAAAATGTGACTAACACAGCATGCGAAATCAATGATGGTTTAATTGCATAAAAGCACACTATAAGAGTTGGTTGGTAAGGCTTACTTGTAACTTTAAACCGAAATTCACTTTTGTAATTTATTCCAAGCTATTCAGAATGTGTATAGCCATCTAATTATTAGTCGTTTTGTCTTAAAATTCCTGCGTTTACTGTGAAGATATTCTGCATTATAGAATGAAACTGCAAAATGTTCAAGCAAGTTTTCCGATGATTACATCACGTCCCGTAGTCTTGTTGGCCTAGTGCATGCATTTCATGAGGGTCTATGTGCCTGCATTTCTGTATTTTTTTTAGTAAAGCTACCTTAGCAGACTGGATCCGTCCGCGGTTAAGCCATCAATCTTTCTTTCTCCACAACTCTGATAAACTTTTCAGGCGACATGGTGTGGAACTCATTGGTGAACAGAAATCGAACAATTTCTCATTAATCAGCAGTCAGGCATTCGTATGTTACGTTGATGTTTTTCTGTTTATGGCGGTTCTGAACTCTGAAATCCATTATAATATAGCAGGAAAACCTGGATGAATCTTTATTTAGCATACATTTTTATTTGGAAAGTATGTATATATGTATGAAATATAAAAATTAATTTCTTTA
Source organism: Eudiplozoon nipponicum (assembly GCA_029291075.1). Lineage (NCBI taxonomy): Eukaryota > Metazoa > Platyhelminthes > Monogenea > Mazocraeidea > Diplozoidae > Eudiplozoon > Eudiplozoon nipponicum. The sequence goes on along the minus strand of JAQBSW010008149.1, from coordinate 26,037 downwards.
TTTAAGTATAACTTGAAAATCCAGCAAGTTTCTACATAAAATTTGAGAAAAGCCATTTCCTTTTTGGCCAGAAATCTATTTGATCAAAATATTTAGCAGTTTATATAGTTAAATAAGAAAAGCGACGGGAATTGTTTTAAATTGAAGGTATAATGTCTACAACAAAGAATTTGACGTTTTAGAAATACACATTTGCACACACATAACAAATTCACCGGCTTACATTCCATTCATATAAAAGTATATTTTTTAAATTTAACTGCTGAGAGAATGTTGCAACTGACTGTATGTGATACACGCAACTCCCTAAAATGTTTTTGTTAAAACAACTGGATATCCGCCTAGTTTGGAGTTTGATTTCCCCAAAAATGTGTTCGGCTATTGTGTAAAATTTATCCCTTTTCCAGCTGTGTTTTTTTCTAATCAACTCATAGAGTCGCTTCTTCAGTAGCCCGTTGATCCTACCGAGTAGCTATTCCATGTGCATAAAGATACACTATACAATTCTTAGTTTATACTGGCATATGTAAGTAATTAATGGGTCAGGTGTTTATATCAAGACCGCAACCTTGATTATAATAATTGTTATCACCACCCGCGCAACCAATGTTTGTTCAATTATCTAAACAGATCTCAGTTTTTATCATGGCATTCGAGAAGTTACTGTTTTTAATTCATCGAAATAATATTCCAAATTGTGCTTTAAATCAAACGGAAACACAGAAGCGAGAAACGTAAGATGAAAATGTAATGAGCACAAGACGATTTTTTCAAATATGCTTAGCATATCCCCGTGGTCCCTTAGCATTTAAGTTTTACTAGACAGGTAATGGCGTGTGCATGACGTGATAGATTGTGTGTCATTGGTACACATTTGAAGTAAGTCATATGTGTATTAATATTTGATTCTAAATAGCTAAATTTTTAACGAGCTGAGTATGTTTAAACGCCTTATTTCGCGAAATTGTACCAGTCTTGCAATGTTGCGCGACTCGTTAAATAAAATTAGATTGAATTCATTTAAAGTATGAAAACTTGATCTAAAGAATTTAAAAAATCACTTGCACATTCCCTTATTTCTTCCATTGATAAATGTTGTCAAACAAATTGGCTTCAATGCTCAAGTTATTATTAATGTTGGTTTTATTTGGATGCCGCCTTAGCACACACGAGCTGTTCTATTTAAGTCGAAGATAATTGGCGGCGTTTTGACTTCAGGCAAAAGTCTCCTTATAGTTTGTACGGTGAAATTAATATTGCTGTGACCTTCCATTCGTAATCTGCCAGATTGGCTCAGTTTGTTGTGCTCTAAAAGCAAGATCTTAACTTCCGGAATCTGCGCAAAAAACTAAAAACCACGTTTATTTGTTACTTTGAGAAATTCAAAATTAATATCTCATCTTTTTAAATTTATTACTAAAATGATATATTTTATGTTTTCAGACAATGATAACAGCTACTTAACATCATCAACTACTTGTTAACGCACGTTTAATAATAGGCGTAGAACTAAAATTATTACACTAGATTTTTGGATAGGTAAATGTTTGGGTAAGTGAAAACTATTTTGGATCTTGAAAGAAGAATGAAACATTGCTCTATTTTATGTAGCTTCTTTTCTAAATCACAATCTGTGCCGGACTCGAGCATTTGAAAATATACATTTTCCAACATAGCGCAGCATTTGATTGAATGTTTGACTTAACGGGAATGAAACGAATTTTTGCTCCTGTCATATTAGTTTCTTAAGTAAATAAGTATGTGTACATGGGCTCATTTACGTGTTCTGACCATAAGTATACCTTGACAAATTAGGTGACGGTAATTACAATTAATCTGGTTCGCGAAATGTCCTTACTGCCAGTCCTACTGAGCTTCAATTTTGAATAAATTTATAAAAAATATTCAAGTCACTTCACGAACGAATAAACTTTATTGAGCATGTAGGCAGACTGTTTAAGCGTTTTCGGCATAAATTCATAACACAATCCCTACTTCTGACAGGTAGTTTCACCAAATGATCCACGGGACTTCTAGCCAATATCTCGACCTTAAATTATAGAAAATACGCCTAAAATCTTTAAAGATACTTTGCGATTAACAGTGAAGTCTACATAGGCTCGCGTGTTATCTTTGCTGTTTCCATGACATTTTACTGACTTTTGCATGTATGCAAAAATATCAAATTTCTTCGATTAACTAAGCTTTTTTCCCCTTTTACACTACAAAGAAGTCGCCAGTGAAGATGTTTCTGACAGTGATTCTGAAGGTGAAAACAACCAGTATCTGAATGCTGCAAACATGACGACACGGTTCGACAGTAGTACCGTTGCCGATCGCTCTCAGTTTGAGAACAAATCCGCTTCATTCAAATCAAATGCTATAGAACCTGTCAAAAAACCGCCGTACAATGGAGGAGTTGCACCACAGGTAATAGACAATCGAACACACGCCAAACGGCTTTCTGCTTCCCGACCTGGTTCAGTAAATCAGTTTAAGTACTCTGATTCTCGAGGTGGGGCTAATTTAGCTGGGCCTGGAAGAAGCGGTGATTTAGCGAGTTCTGAAGCGCTACAAGACAAAAGGAAGCAAGTAAATCTAAATGATTTTCTATCAACTTATCGAAATTTGAATTTTCCTACAAATTAAGAAAACTTTCATTAATTTTGAATTTTATGATGTTGTTTTTTTGTTGTTTTGTTGATGATGATGATGATGATGATGATAATGGTGTTGATGATTATGCTGATGATGGTGCTGATGATGCTATTGCAGATGTTGGTTATTATGATTATGTTGCTGTTGATAATGCTGCTGCTGATGATGATGTTGACAAAGATAATGATTATGCTGCTGATGATGGTGATGATTCTGCTAATGATGATAACGATTGTGATGATTAAGACGATGATCTTGATGATTTTGATGCTAATGATGGTGCTGATGATGCTGCTGCTGCTGTAGACGATGGCGAGTATGATGATGTTGATGTTGATGATAATGATGATGATGATGATGTTGATAATGATGATGGTGGTCATGCTGGTAATGTTTATAATGGTGATGATGACAAAGATGAGGATGCTGCTGCTGATGATGATGGGGATAATGCTGCTAATGATGATAAAGATGTCGATGATTATGACGATGATGATGATGATGATGATTTTGTTGCTGATGATGGTGCTGCTGTTATAGATGTTGGTGAGTATGATGATGTTGATGGTGATGAGGATGATGACGATGATGATGTTGATAATCATTATGATGCCGTTGACGTTGATGATGATGAAAAAGATGATGCTGCTGCTGATGATGATAGTGATGATAATGCTTCTAATGTTGATGATGTTGATGATGATGATGACGATGCTACTGATGATTTTGATAATGATGGTTCTGATGCTACTGCTGATAATGATAACGAGGATGAAAACGATGATTACGCTGTTGTTGCTGACAATGATAATGATAATGATGATAATAGTAATTTTTTTATTTTAAAAAAGCCGGTAAGGGAGTTCTTGATCAATTTTAAAATAGTGGTTATAAACAACCTTTGGCATATTTTATTGCTCTAATTATGTAATGATGAAAACCTAAGTAGTGCTGTCATAATTGAAAAAAATAGCTGCTATCCACGGACTTTCACAAAAGCAAGATAAAAAGAGCTTTCGATTCAATTAAGAACTTCACGGCGACAAATGTCGCCAGACTTTTGCCACCCTATACTTAGTCGTAACTGTAATTAAACGAATATTGGTTGCGCGAGCGGTGATAACATTTACTTTAATCAAGGTTGCGAACTTGATGTAAACACCTGACCCATTGAGTACTTAAATTTTGTCAGTATAAACTAAGAAATTTAAGTGTGTGGAAAAAGTAATTCATCCAGTAGACCGGGTTCGTCCTTATTGGGAACTCATGACGTACTGTCCAGAATAACATTTTGAAGGTAGGTAGTTGGAAATTTTTGTCTAAATATATGCCATATAGGCTCCACCTATAGGAAAGGCTAACCAAAATCATTAGTCAGTATATAAATAAAAAATTGTGTTGGGTGCGGCAGGGTAGCTCAGTGGTTAGAGCATCAGATTCCGAAGCAGACTTGCCCAGCTTCGAGCCCTGTCCGTGGCAAATTCTGTCCAATACATGATGAGTCCCCAATAAGGACGAAACCGGTCTACTGGATGAATTGCCTTTTCTACACTATACAATTCTTAGTTTATACTGACAAAAGGTAATTACTTAATGAGTCAGGTGTTTATTTGTTACTAGTTTATTGCCTGTTAAATAGATTAGCGTTATTCGATAACACATACTCTAACTTTGCGCTCTTAGCATTTGCCTATTATTTCATATATGTACGAAAACGCGCGTCCGAATTAGGATCTTAATGTTTATGGTCAAAGGAAACTAAATTGTTTACTTTTTCTGATTTGATCATTTGTTTTACCCTTAAATATAATTCAGTATATGCTTTGGAAAATAAAAATTGTATAATTGAGTTTTTTATTAATGATTATTTACCTGTTAATATGGGGAGCACTTAACAGCATAAAGTAAACACTTTCCCTCATGTACATTCTCAGTTTTCATCTAATTAAGTTAATGAGATCTAGACTGATTTTCTTATTTTTCTTGTATCTATTTGCAACATTCGTAGAACTAATATATATACAGTTATACATTAGGTGTTACGCACCTAGTAACAAATATGGGCAATTATGACCAGACGGATAAACGACAGACAGCATGAACGAAAAGTATAATTTCGTGCACATTCGTTAGGTGCATACTGGCGTCTCATCAGTAGGAGCCGGTATTACGCCCTCTAACCACTATATATTTTTGTGAGGAATGTACCGACTCGGCAGCAAAAGTGTTAGTACCATGTACCTTTTCGGTACTATAATGTTGGTATCGGGTACTGACACAATAGTCATAGTGTTGGTATCCTTTACAGACTCGGTATATATATTATATAGTGTGAGTTAGCGTCGAAGTCGCATTGTTGAGACTTTATATGAAGTTAGTTTCACTTCTGCATGTGCACACGTTCGTCTAGAGCATTGTACCGTAATACCGGCTCCTTCAGTTGAGTCGCCAGTAAGCACGAAACGAATGTGCACGAGGTTATACTTTTCGTTCATTCTGTCAGTGGTTTATTCTTCTGGTCATAATTGAATTAATTTGTTACTAAGTGCGAAAAACCTAATACATAACTCGTAGAATTGTTTGCTTTTAATTTCTTGTTAGTCACTGAATGTTTTTAGGTATGTTCTTGTGTGCGGTTTGAGGTAATTTTCACGCTATTACCATTTCTTGTTTGAGATCTGATTGCTATTTTTTTCGATGGATTGAGTATTTACTAGGCTTAAGATTTTTTATATTTGCGCATTCCAAAAATTTCTCCTCGTTCGCTGTGTATTGTGTCCACTTGTTGCGTTGTATTATTTCAGCCTGGCAACAATATTTGGGTTCTAGACTTCAGCGATGTACGCTCTTTCTCTCGTTCACTTTTGCGCTCTGTAAATTATGTTAATAATGTCGTCTAAGCAGATTTTTATACAACAGGTTGTTGCCAGTCCAATGTATTGCTGGTTGTGTTTGTTTGATATATTGTCAGGTTGGCCTGGATACCAGAATATTGTTCATGGTTGTGTTATTCGTGGTCATTCCAGTACAATGTTGTGAAGTTGTGAGATTGGTATTCCGTTAAGCCTCGCAAATACGATTTAACGAATAAAACGAACGCTGGTTGCGCGAGCTGTAATAAAAAATTAATATAATCAAGTTTCCGATATTGATATAAACACCTGATCCATTAAGTACATAAATTTGTCAGTATAAAATAAGAATTGTATAGTGAATAAAAGACAATTTAACCAGTAGACGGGTTTCGTCCTAGTCAGGAACTCATCACGTACTGGCCAGTGTTTGCCGAGCAGGGCTCGAACCTTGGCACACGTGATTTAGAATCTGATGCTTTACCCACTAAGACACCCTGCCGCACACTACGTACAATTTTCAGTTATATACTATTTAATGTACCTTGGTTATTTTTTTTTAGGTGGAGCTCATATGGCATCTCTTTAGAACCAAAGTTCCAACTAACGATCTACACTAATGAACATTTATTTCATTAAATACCACTTCCCCCTGTAGTGTGTTGTCTGTTCAATAATGACGGGTTGGAGATGGGTAGTTGGAATTTTTGGGTTGAATGGATGCCAGATGAGCTCCACCTAAAAGAAAAAGACTTAATGAGTTACATTAGTTAGTATATAACTATAAATTGTGTGTAATGTGCGGCAGGGTGGCACCAGATTCCGAAATAGACGTACCCAGATTGGAGCCCTGTCCACGGGAAATTCTGGTCAGTATGTAACAAATATCTAATAAGGACGAAACCTGTCCACTGGATAGATTACCTTTTCTACTCTAAACGATTCGTAGTTTATACTGAAAAATGTATGTAATTAATGGTTCAGGTTTTTAGATATACCATGATTGAAGAATATGCTGCGATATTGGTAATTTACCTGCCGGTATATGTTGGCCATTTATGTTGATTCATTACATTTACGTGAGAACCGCGTATAGAATACTGCATATACGCATAATTATGTAATTGTGTATTAGGTATTGCGCACCTAGTATCAATTATTTTCAAATAGTGCCAGATGGATAGACCAAAGTTATAATCTCACGTTGACATGCGTTTCGTGATTACGGAGTCGGAGCCGGTACTACGCCATATACGCTCTGTATATTTGGTACAAAAATGTGGAGAAATTAGATGGTCCAATCTCTTATTTGAAAGCGTATTCGAGCAGTTATACTATGGCTATTGTATCAGTACTAGGTACAAATATTATGGCACCCAAAATGAACATGATACAAACACTACGATAGGCGAGTCGGTACATGTTACCAACACAATTGATTTCAATGTATGCTAAAGTTCAACAAAATTGATAATTACAACTAGTTCTGAGCTCCAGTTGATCCAACAAATCAATACACTCTGGTAACCTTTATAGACTCGGTATATATATATATATATATATATATACATATATATATATATCTATATATATATATATATATATATATATATATATTCATTGTACCCTTTTTATGTGCAAAAACAAAAAGAAATTTTATCAGATATAAGAAAATTTTCTTTCGCATGGTCTTCTCAAATATCTACTCATGAACATATCTTTATATATAAATTGGAAAGCAAAACAAGATAGAAATACGTGAACAAAGCGAGTGTGAAAAATAGAAACCAATCAAATTGCGTGCGTCACCTCCAGTTCAGCCTCAATTAGCATGCACTTGCTTCTAACTACTGCTTTACATATGCAGCATTAGCGGGTTTGGGCTGGATGTGACTACACACAATTGATTAGTTTTCCTATTCTAGCCCACTACACACTCACTTTTAGTCCACGAAACTATCTTGTTACTCCAATATATAAAAGACATATGTTCATGAGACAGACTATTGAAGAACAATGCAAAAGAAGTACCTATTATCAGATAAAATTCTTTCTTTGCACATAAGAGGTACATGCATTCAATAAAGCTCGCATTTCAAAGAATATATATATATGCATATATATATATATATATATGTATATATATATATATATATATATATATATATATATATATATATATATATAGTGAGTTGGCTTTGAAATCCAATTGTCGAAGACTTAAAATGTAGTTAGCTTCACCCCTGCAGGTTTACACATTTGTATAGGAAATTGTACTGTCCTATTTTCCCACATTCCTCAATTAAATATATAGTGAGTAAAGGGCGTAAAACCGGCCCTTACAGATGACTCGCTAGTATGCACGAAACAAATATGCACGAGATAATACTTCCGACCATGTTGCCTTTGTTTTATCCTTCTGGTATTATTTAAACCAATTTATTACTAGGTGCACAACACCTCATACATAATATGCTATATTTCACCAAATATGATAAATACAACTACTTTTGTACATGTATAGCTCCAGCAAACCAATACACTATGGTCTTATAATAGTTAAACACTGTTTGTTGCGGAGAACTAATATATATGCAAGTATGTATTAGGTGTTGCGAAACTAGTAACAAATTAGTTCAGTTTTGACCAGAAGGATAAACCAAAGGCAGCATGAACGGAAAGTATAATCTCATGCACATTCGTTTCGTGCTTAATGGCGTTTCATCCGTAGGTGCCGGTATTACGCCCTTTAAGCACTATGTATTTTGGTCAGGAATATGGGATAATAGGACGATACATTCTCCTAGACGAATGTGTAAACCTGCAATAGTGAAGCTAACATCATATAGTCTACGACAATGCGACTTCAACGCTAACTCACAGTATATTATATATATACCGAGTCTGTAAAGAATACTAACAATATGGCTACTGTCTTAGTAACCGATACCAACATTATTGTACCGAAAAGGTACATGGTAATAACACTATGGTTTCCGAGTCGGTACATGGTACCAACATGATGAATATCAATTTATGCTATAGTTCATCGAAATTGAGAATTACAACTATATCTGAAACTTTATATTACAGTTAAATACTGTTTGTTGCGAAGAGCTAATATATATGCAAGTATGTATTAGGTTTTGTGAACCTAGTAACAAATTAGTTCAGTTGTGACCAGAAGGATAAACCAAAGGCAGCATGAACGGAAAGTATAATCTCATGCACATTCGTTTCGTGCTTACTGGCGACTCATCAGTAGAGCCGGTATTACGCCCTTTAACCACTATATATTTGGTAGAAGAATGGGGAATAATAGGACGGTACAATCTCCTAGACGAATGTGTAAACCTGTAATAGTGAAGCTAACATAATCTAAAGTCAACGACAATACGACTTCAATGCTAACTCACACTATATAATATATATAACGAATGTGAATGAGATTATACTTTCCGTTCATGCTGCCTTTGGTTTATCCTTCTGGTCACAACTGAACTAATTTGTTACTAGGTTCGCAAAACCTAATACATACTTGCATATATATTAGCTCTTCGCAACAAACAGTATTTAACTGAAATATATTGAATTGAATGATGTCATGCTTACCGCGAAATGTGATAACTGATATGGATCAATGCCAAAGTGTATGGATTTTCTGTAATAACATGTGTTCAGATATAGTTGTGATTCCCTAATTTCGATGAACTACAGCATAAATTGATATTCATCATGTTGGTACCATGTTCGGACTCGGAAACCATAGTGTTAGTACCATGAACCTTTTCGGTACAATAATGTTGGTATCGGTTACTAGCACAATAGCCATAATGTTAGTATCCTTTACAGACTCGGTATATATATATTATATAGTGTGAGTTAGCGTTGAAGTCGCATTGTAGTAGACTATATGATGTTAGCTTCACTATTGCAGGTTTGAACATTCGTCTAGGAGATTGTACCGTCCTATTATCCCACATTCTTGACCAAAATATATAGTGGTTACAGGGCGTAATACCGGCTCCAACTGATGAATCGCCAGTAAGCACGAAACGAATGTGCTTCAGATTATACTTTCCGTTCATGCTGCCTTTGGTTTATCCTACTGGCCACAACTGAACTAATTTGTTACAAGGTTCGCAACACCTAATACATATTTACACTATTCTTTAAATCAAGTTTGCGAGCTTGAAGTAAACATCAATCCCATTGTATTTAACCAGTCGTCGAACAACATAACAAAACTACTGCCAGCCGCAACGCACTGACGCCTTTCGACCTTCCTTGATCATCATCAGAGTACGACGGCAAACTGACCATCGAGGATCAAATCGCATTGAATATATATGGAAATCAAATTTAGATATGCGGCTCTCACCTCTAGCAGTCTCGCATACATTGAACTTGACTGGAAATGTCGGCTGCATAATTTCTATGCAGTCACGACCATAAACTGTTTGTAGCTTTCGCCACATATACATATATAGGCAATACAATTTAACAATAATTGTTTGCGCGGGTGGTGGTAACAAATTCTTTAAATCAAGTTTGCGAGCTTGAAGTAAACACCAATCCCATTGTATTTAACCAGTCGTCGAACAACATAACAAAACTACCGCCAGCCGCAACGCACTGACGCGTTTCGACCTTCCTTGATCATCATCAGAGTACGACGGCAAACTGACTATCGAGGATCAAACCGCATTGAATATATATGGAAATCAAATTTAGATATGCGGCTCTCACCTCTAACAGTCTCTCATACATTGAACTTGACTGGAAATTTCGGCTGCACAATTTCTATGCAGTCACGACCATAAACTGTTTGTAGCTTTTATCCTCGATAGTCAGTTTGTCGTCGTACTCTGATTATGATCAAGGAAGGTCGAAACGCGTCAGTGCGTTGCGGCTGGCGGTAGTTTTGTTATGTTGTTCGACGACTGGTTAAATACAATGGGATTGGTGTTTACTTCAAGCTCGCAAACTTGATTTAAAGAATTGTTACCACCACCCGCGCAATCAATTATTGTTAAATTGTATTGCCTATATATGTATATGTGGCGAAAGCTACAAACAGTTAATGTTCGTGACTGCATAGAAATTGTGCAGCCGACATTTCCAGTCAAGTTCAATGTATGCGAGACTGCTAGAGGTGAGAGCCGCATATCTAAATTTGATTTCCATATATATTCAATGCGGTTTGATCCTCGATAGTCAGTTTGCCGTCGTACTCTGATGATGATCATGGAAGGTCGAAACGCGTCAGTGCGTTGCGGCTGGCGGTAGTTTTGTTATGTTGTTCGACGCCTGGTTAAATACAATGGGATTGGTGTTTACTTCAAGCTCGCAAACTTGATTTAAAGAATTTGTTACCACCACCCGCACAAACAATTATTGTTAAATTATATTTACACTATGTTCTTCTTTGATATAATTTATCGTGTTTTGCGGTATTCATGATATCATCGAATTAAATATGTAATTGTTATGTATTTTTTGTTGCGAAGAAATATATTTATATTTATGCTATATATATATATATATATATATATATATATATATATATATATATATATATATATATATATATGTGAGTGACTTTGAAACTCAATTGTCGAAGACTTAGTATGTAGTTAGCTTCACTCCGGCAGGTTTACACATTCGTATAGGAAATTTTACTGTCCTATTTTCCCACATTCCTCAATTAAATATATAGTGAGTAAAGGGCGTAAAACGGGCCTTTACTGATATATATCTACAATCACCTTAAATCTTACAACTGCAAACACCATCAAAGGCTTTTTTGATCTAGCGAATATACAAATTGGGAAAAGAAACATGAAAAGAAAATTGTCCTTCTTGATATTTCATGTATATTTCACTGTAAAACAACAACTTTTATGTATTATCTCGTTAAAAATGAATAAACATTCTTTCATACAGACTTTAATGACGTGAAAGTTCTCCTACTGGCATGGATCAAAAAAGTGCAGATTTACTTCACCTGAATATTCTTCCGACATTTCAACTTTACAGCCAGGGAAGGTTGTATTGAACCTATTTTGTTGATATGCGCATTGACTCCCTTAAGATTACGAGCCTCACAAACATAATTTACTCGTGAGTACCCAACAAGAAGTGTGTTGCTAATCTACTTTTGTCCACCTCAGGAACAGAAGACCCATCTGAAATCATGAAACAAACCAATGAAGCCGATTCAGACATCATATTCACTCTCGGCTTGGAGCAAGTAGAAATCTTCCTATTTTGGTTATCTAACTCACTTGAAAAGGAAATTGTGATTTGACTTTTGTAACAGCTTGATAATCAAGTTTCGCCAGAAATTGCCTAAATTAGAGTAGAAGTCCACCAAAATTTGCAAAAATAAACATAGTTAGCTATATAGATAGCTAAGTCAGGAAGATCTGCTTTAAATGTTAGATTGAGGATAAGCTAGGCTCCATGAGTACAATTTTGCTTATTAAAAACAATCCGGAGCAGATTGCAATTATCAAAATCGGATAACGTAGATTAATATTACAGAGAATACGGAAATATACTTTTAATAATTTTAACATTTAGAGGCGACTTTTAGCCTAAATAATTGCACCAATCTTACATATGATCATAGGAGGTAACATTCCATATGGTGGGAGTCAACATCACCTTCGGCACACAGAGAACCGTGGAAATGGATTCCAAGAATCAGATGCCAATTTCTCTTAAAATTCTTCAATGTGTAAATATCTACATCTATGTTTGGTAGTATATATATTGGACATACGAAAAAGCAATCGATCCATAAATTCAACCAATATTTACTACAAATAAGTTGATTTTAAATAATTTGACGCCGTCAGAACAATTGCCTATCTCAGGGCATATTTGTAGAACGGGACACGAAGCCAAATCAACAAATTTCTCGATTCTTCACAATGCGAAATCGGAAAACCTATTGTACATGTACGAAGTCATTTATATCAAGGAACAACATTCTGGCCTAAGATTTGAAATGATTAACCAACATAATATTGTACTCGACTGATCAAACATCACTCGGAACTGGCACAAAATGCTGGCATCCAGGCCAATCCGACTATTACTTGGAAAGGCAACAAAATTTATTCAACCAGATGGGGTAATTATCTAAAGTAAAAACAGCAGCGCAAACGACAACAGTATCATCATTAAATACGCTTCAGATTGCAAAAGACATGCGATTAATAATGAAAATACACATATCCTGTATTGTTAACAGGAGATACGACTAATTAGCGTTGTGAAATGACAGACAGCATTCGAAAAACATGAACGTAAACGCAATGATTAACTAAAAAGGCCAGATAAAAGGTTAATCCATTGATATAAAAATACCAGATGTCGAAAACATGGTTTAGTTATATTCTGGGAATTACTCATACACTGGCATAGACACACCTAAACACACTCAAAAATCTACACAATTTTCGACAGACAATCTTGCTACCACTAAAAATAATTATAAGTACATTTGAAAATATGTCTACATCTAATTCAAGTAATAGAATATAATCCCTGCGTGTACATAACTGGCAGAAAGTAATTTATGTTGTTGAGTTGGCAGATTATTTACGATAGAAAAACTAAATTATACAATATTTCTTCAAAAAAATCCTGTAAAATGTGAAGGAATTTATTCCCCAGATAATAAATAACAACCACAATTTGTTTAAAAATAGGAACTTTAATAAATTTATTCAGAGTCACACCGCATAAGATCTGTGAAATTTTATTTAATGAAAAGTATGTGTACGGCATACATAATGCGACTACTGAATTAGACAAATATGTAGAATGAAACAGTTAAAATAAATATTTCATTTTAATAATGAGCGATGTGCTGTATTAAATTTAACCCTTCAGGTACAGTTCAATGTAAAAAAACAAATCTTGTCATTACATCATAAGACACGACAACATAGTCATTAAAAATTCATTGGAGATAAAATTGCAATTATGTTTATGGAAAACAACGCCGTGTAGATGTATAATTATAGTTTTAGGTTATATTAAAGTTTTAAATATTCCACAGCGTAAAGTGCTTCATTTTCTACTTTGAAGACGTATTGTTAAATTCCTAACCCAAAAAGTCATTTGAATTAGCAAATTTGTCAATTTCCGCACGCAACAGCATAAAATTAATTTTATTTCTGCACACTTCCATGATCTTGGTTAGTAATTAATTGCAGATGGTATGTTTTTCTACAAATGGATAAATTTTCCTGCTTGCGTGATTGCGGATATTCCCCATCTTATCCCAATTCTGTGCGTCTTATTGTATTCATGTAAATACCTGACCATTAGTTCAAGTGGAATATTAGTTTTTACAGTTGCATAGTCGTCTGCATCATAATGTATGGAAAGGTAGAAATTATTGCTCGTCTGCATACATGTAAAGTAATGTCGGATAGATATAGTACAAAAATACTCTATGTATAGATTATAATATGTTAAACAAGTCTTTTTTCGTTGGAACCCAAATTACCGTCATGTATTAAAAAATCTGCCATATTCGCGTAATATACATTGGTAAATATGTATCATTCGATCATACATTTTTCGTACTTAACGCCCATCTCTTTTAGTTTCACCAACTATTCTTCTTTTAAGTCTCTCGGCAGAAGCAACAAATTCAACAGTCATGCATATATCGTTGAGTTTTTTTGAAATTTGATCTAAAAGACACACTTAAATTTAGTAGAATAAGGAGAAGTATAGAAAAATTTAGTCCAATGGCCAATTTTTATCATGTGGATTTAACAAAATCTATAAGCATTAATTTATGAAATTCCTACTCATGTCGTTGATATGTTATGTCTTAATAAATAAATATTTGTAAGATCAGTCTGAAAAATACATTTCAAATCATCAGAAAAATAGCATATTTAACCATTTAGGATCAGGTTCTTTAAATTTGAAGATAAAATTCTAAATCATATCTAACTCTTAACAGTCTAGATTGTATGGTGTTTACTTGAATAATATCGTCTCTTTTTTAAGTAGCCATAATATAAACGGATTGACTTCCATAGTTTTTTTGAAGGCAATGGAGTCAAACGTTTCCGAGATGTCAAAGAAAGCTATTGAAGGTATGTTATAATTCCACGGGGATCGAGTATTCGTAATAATCAAACGTCCTTTTTTATAACAGTGCTGACTTATTCCAAAGTCCACTGGTATATGGAGTCCAGTTGCTCGAATACTAACCACTCAATTAGCTTCAACAAAATAGGGATTGTAGAACTTTGCGTATATGTATCATCGTTTGCTGACCTGCTTAATTTAAGCAATAAGTGTGTCATTATTTTTAAAATACTTGGTAGTAGTTTTTCATTAGTCAAGGGTTTATCGATAAATGAGCAATGTAATTTCAAAAGCACAGTAGACAAGGGGAGTAGTATGTCGATCGATATCCATATGTGATCCCTTCGCATTTTCGATATAATTTTATCAACTTAATAATAGCGTTTCATATTTAACTACTTTTTGTTCTTCCTCGATACACAAAGGACTCGGTTAAGCATTCAAAGGGCTTGAATTTTGAATGTAGCGCAGTATTTATCGAAACAACCTCTAAGACAAATGGAAATTCACTATACGCTATATCTATTGGTGTTATCAGTCTGACGATTTACTTTTTTCTTGTAGTAATATTTCAGAAATTGGAGCCTAATTTTAAATTGTTGTTAAGTTGAGCCAATTTTATCTTTTCTGGCCTTTTACCTATTGTCCTGTAAAAAATGTTGATTTTCGTACTTATTAAAAATTTTTAGTTTTCGCCACGCACATTTCATCATTATCATTCTTTTAATTTAGGCTTCTGCTTGCTGATAAATATTTAGTTTAATTGCTGTTAATATATATAATTTCGACTTTTAAGAACTATTAAACACACCTCATTTAATTGTATAAACTGATTTATTTCTTGATTAAGCCATTCTTCGATTAATCTCCCGCTTTATCATATAAGCCAATTTGAAGATTTAAAAAGTTCTTTAATGTATTAGACACTTGGACATTAAGACCACAAGTGTTAGTTTTAAAGAAAGCATAATCAACGAACATTCTAGTCTTTCAAAAGAATGAAATTAAGTCTGAGACACGTAAAATGTGCATTTACAGCCATGAATTTCTGATCAGTATTCCAAAGTTTTTTCCGTTTGATGATAACTTTATTTGGTCTAATTTATTAAAATAATAAAAAACCATATAACTTTAGCAATCGACCAATTCTGTCTAATTAGAAATTGTCTAAACATATCGAAACTCTAATCGGTTTCTTTATGACTTGTATTAGGAAATAAATAGGTTACTTCACAATTGTGAGGCCTATTAAAATCACCTACAACGACATTAAAGACATGAAAGATAACGAACTCCACTGAATGTAATTGAAAAATTAAGCATTGTTATTCGAACTTGCATACAGTATTCTATTCACTGCTGTTAGAGCAATCATATATTAGTAAAAAGCAGTAGTAGTATTATATTTTATTTCTGATTTACAGTATATGTTGATGCGATAACAATGTTTATTCGACTATTTATCATTGCGAAAAATATATCTGAGTATTTCGAATTCGCTATTCTCTTGATTATTATTCAGCCATGTTTTCACTATAATTTAAAAATATAAATTATTGTCCTTCATACAATTTCTCGGAATATAATTTTGTTTTTAAGCATTTCTAAATTTAGTATTTAATAATGAGTAGTTTTATTTTGATTTTGCACTAATGGCATTTTGATCTAGTGGTTTAGTAGATTTAGCTTCCAAACGTTTCTTTCGCTCGGCTTTACATCTACACAATTCTTTTCCGGGCTACTGACAACATCAAACTGTCATTGTATTACAGGCTCCTCGTTTTTTGCGTTGTTCAACCAGCCAGAGAATTTAGAATAAACTAATGTTTTCTGTAATTTTGACTAATTTAAACTAGAAATGGCATAAATAAATCGAAGCTGGTTAGTGTAGAACATTTCACATGTCAGGCACATGCCAGTTGAGGTTTTGCTATTAATTGCAGACAGCAGTATTAAGAACTTGATTCCGAGTTGCGTTATGTGAAGCATTCTCTGGACTCAGGTGACTCGATAAATTGTGCAACTACAAGTTTACACTTATATAATTAAACGAACATTGGTTGCGCGGGTGGTGATAACAATTATTATAATCAAGGTTGCGGTCTTGATATAAACACCTGACCCATTAATTACTTACATATGTCAGTATAAACTAAGAATTGTATAGTGTAGAAAAGGCAATTCAGCCAGTAGAACGGTTTCGTCCTTATTGGTAACTCATCAAGTACTGGCCAGAATTTGCCACGGATAGGGCTCGAACCTGGGCACGTCTGCTTCGAAATCTGGTGCTCTAACAACTGAGCCACCATACTATTTGTATTAGTCACTGGAAACGAGGCACTATGTACTCTTCGTTGACTAACAACATTTGGGAACGGTATTTCACTTTCCTTCATCCCGCTTCTAATCACACCAAGAGTACAGTGGTTGCAATAAAAAATTGCTTAAATCTGTTTTTGCGAGCATTGTACAGTGAATGTGATTAGAAGACTGAGGATGTTACAGGAAAAATCGTACCGACACTTAGTCAGTCAACCAAGCTTAGATCGTACTTCATTTCTAGTGGTTAGTACGAATGATGTGGAAGCCTTTGGAGGAAAGGGATGAATCAGCATCCAGCCAGCACGACGACAAACTCAATGCGTACTTGGAAATGGGGACAAATCGGATCTTTGCGAAAGTGATAGAGCAAATCTACTACTCACGAAATCAAATCGAGGGTACTCTAAATGTGATGATCGCATTGCGCAATCATTCAAGACAGATTTCAATCTTGTTGTGCTCTTTGCGATTTAGTTAAGACTAGATTAGCAAGAATGCTAGTTTATCTTGATTTTTTGGCAAGCTTTAGAATTTTGACATTCTGATAAATAGTGCCTCTATCCTGTGACTCTTACTCTAGTAACGTATATGTTTGGAAATAACTAACAATATTTGTTTTTATTAATAACCAAAGCATTCATAACAACAAGTTTATATATATATATATATATATATATATATATATATATATATGACCACAAGAATATGCTATAGGCAGCTTGAGAAAAATGTTTTATCTTTTGTACACGTGTAGTTTGTACTTACTGACGACCCAACATTAGAAGATGGCACTATCATGCTAAATTTATTTGGAGAAAATTTAAGTTTCGATAAATAGCTTTAGAATAACAGAAATTTAAATTAATCTAAATTATTTAAAGCATCATATATTGCTGAAACGAGTAAAATTTATTCGTAACTGCTCACCTTGAATGAGAAAATGAAGGAGAGTCATTGGGTATTAATTTTGATAAGTAAATCAAATTATATAAAACACAGTAGCAAAATTGATTGTAGATAGATTGCACGGAATGCTCATATAATTAAACACTATTTGTTGCGGAGACCTAATATATTTGCAAGTATGTATTAGGTGTTGCGGACCTAGTAACAAATTAGTTCAGTTGTGACCAGAAGGATAAACCAAATACAGCATGAACGGAAAGTATAATCTCATGCACATTCATTTCGTGCTTACTGGCGATTCATCAGTAGGAGCCGGTATTACGCACTTTAACCACTATATATTTTGGTGAAGAATGTACCGTGAATTGTACCGTCCTATTGTCCCACATTCTTCACACAAATATATATTTATTAAAGGGCGTAATACCGGCTACTACTGATGAGTCACCAGTAAGCACGAAACGAATGTGCATGAGATTATACTTTCCGTTCATGCTGTCTTTGGTTTATCCTTCTGGTTACAACTGAACTAATTTGTCACTAGTTTCGCAACACCTAATACATACTTGCTCATATAATTGCCTTATTAAAGAATGACAATATAACGTATTGCGAATTGCCGAAGTTTCTAATGATAAAATTTTCTGTCCTCTGCTGGATGTACAAATGAAATTTGTGAATGTACTTAACGAAAATTGGTGAATGTTTTTCTTTTTATGTGTATGTATCTGTGTAGGGTTGTACTTCTTCATGCTTCATGAATTTAGTCTCACATTTATAATTGATATTGTCATTTAAGTGTGTATTTAATAAATCATGCCAAATATAATCGAGGTTTTTCTAGAGGAGCTATTAAAAAAACTAGGTTTTTCAATCAAAATAATTACCGGTGAAAAATTGTCCCTCAATTTTAGCAGTGACGAAATATGTAAAATAGTGTGTGCATTGAGGCATAACGATATTGGCGAAAATAGATTCATGCAGCACAAGTAAAATACTTTTGTTTTCTAGATTTCAACTCCACTGAAATATCGGCAAAATATACAGTAATTTACAAATGCGAAGGGAAATAAATTTAGCTACATTTTGGCATTCTGTAACATCAGACAAAAGCCACCCATACTTACGTTTAGAAATTTCTAAGTTAAAAATTTAAACTGATGTGATTGGCTGTTTTTTCTGATTCTGTTTCAGCCAGACTTTATCTTAAGTAAAACTATATGTTAATTGAAATTTTTATAAGGATGCAAATAACCTGTCGCCAATTCGTCGCGAACATGTGAAACGCGTTGACTCGCATGTCGGTAGCGTAAGTAACTTGTCACCAGTGATCAGTGAATTTGCAGAACGTGTTGCTGGTAAAGGCCCAACTCGAGTTCTGTGGTCCGATATGGCTGAAGTAAAGAATTGTGGTCTTGCAAACAAACTTTCACCGTCGCAGCTGAGTTTACAAAATGTAAGGCCGTGGCACTTTTAAGTCTGATTCCTGTTTTTATACCTATGAATTAACAATATTGCTTCGCATTTAATATTTGAAATGTAAAATTTTTTACAAGTTTCTAAAATTAAACTAATATTGATTGCGCGAGCGGCGATAACAATTACTATAATCAAGGTTGCGATCTTGAAATAAGCACCTGACCCATTAATTGCATACATTTGTCAGTATAATCTGAGTATTGTATAAAGTAGAAAAAGCGTTTCATCCAGTAGACTGGTTTCGTCCTTATTGGGAACTCATTACGCATTGGCAAGAATTTGCCGCAGACAGGACTCGAACCTGGGTCCGACTGCCTCGAAATCTGGTGCTCTAACCAATGAGCCACGCGGCCGCATTCTACAAAACGTTTTTTGTTTATATACTGACTTATGTTTTTTGGCTAGCCTTTCCTTTGGGTGGAGCCTATATGGAATATATTTAGGTCTAAAGTTACAACTAAATAATCCCAATATATCATTTTGGACAGTACTTGATGAGTTTCCAATATGGACGAAACTGGTCTGCTGGATGAATTGCCTTTTCAACAATATGCAATACTTAGTTTATACTGACAAATGTATGTACTTAATGGGTCAGGTTTTTATATCAAGATCACAACCTCGATTATATTAATGTTAATTTTTACAGATTTCTCTATGAATACGCGTTTTAGTACGAATTTATTTATGTGTGACACGTTTTCTAATATTCATAGTTCTTTCGCTTGTGTTCATTTTATATTACCTTTTGAATGTGTTGCAATAGAGTTGATTATAATCGTCTAATTACGTTTTATTTCAATTGAAGGTTAACGTTGTTATATGTCAAATAAGAATAATGCAAACTTTTTGTATTATGTGTTTCGCAACTAGTAAAAAATGAACATTTATATAATTAAACGAACATTGGTTGCGCGGGTGGTGATAACAATTATTAAAATCAAGGTTGCGGTCTTGATAGAAACACCTGACCCATTAATTACTTACATATGCCAGTATAAACAAAGAATTGTATAGTGTAGAAAAGGAAATTCATCCAGTAGACCGGTTTCATCCTTATTGGGAACTCATCATGTACTGGCCAGAATTTGCCGCAGACAGGGCTCGAACCTGGGCACGTCTGCTTCGGAACCTGGTGCTCTAACCACTGAGCCATCCTGCCGCACACTACACTGCACACAATTTTCAGTTATATACTAACTATTGTAACCTGGTTAGTCTATTTTTCCTTTATGTGGAGCTCATATGGCATCCATTTAGACCCAAAGTTCCAACTAACTATCCACAATCTGTCATTACTGAACAGACACCACACTACATGGGTAAGTGGTATTGAAATGAGCATTTATATAATTAAATGAGCATTTGTTGCGCGGCCCAGGTTCGAGTCCTGTCCGCGGCAAATTCTGGCCAGTACATGATGAGTTCCCAATAAGGGCGAAACCGGTCTACTGGATGAATCGCCTTTTCTACACTATACAATTCTTTGTTTATACTGACATATGTAAGTAATTAATGGGTCAGGTGTTTATATCAAGACCGCAACCTTGATTATAATAATTGTAAAAAATTAGTTCAAATATGACCAGAAGGGTGAACCTAAGGCAGCATGAACGAAAAGTGTAATCTTGTGCACATTCGTAATTCAAGTCTGGTCAGAGTTAAAATACTGTAGTAAACCTATCTCAGAAACACAAACACAACAATAACATGTGTTTGAATAACGTAAAAACGAGTGAAATAGTGTATGTATGCTTTCAAACTCTGTCCCCAGAAGTCCCAGCCGGTACTACGAAGTAGACCAACAAGAAATCAATTTTTGCTTAGCATCTGGATAGTTGTTTACGCTCTATGCGTTGTTCGGATTTTACTTAAAAATATATATGATAAAACACTGATGGGATACTTTTATTCATACATAACAAACGAGCAAATATATATATATATATATATATATATATATATCCAGACGAGCCTAAATACGTACTAAAACCAGCCTAAAACAACATTCGATTGATGACTTTAAATCGGTTTGCGGCTTGAAAGTAAACACCAACCCCATTGTATTTAACCAGTCTACGAACAACATAACAAAACTACCGCCAGCTGTTGTTCGTAGACTGGTTAAATACAATGGGGTTGGTGTTTACTTCAAGCCCGCAAACTTGATTTAAAGCATTGTTACCACCACCCGCGCAATCAATTATTGTTTAATTCGATTAGATAGTCAACAACCTAATGAAGAAAAAATAACATACACAAAACCGGCATCAATTCGTTATCAGCGGCAGAAATTTCACCACAATATGAGAATTCCACAATGCACTATTACCATGAGGACGGAACAAAACTGAGGAAGTTGGCGAAACGCAAGACAATGTATGAGGAAATAAATTCATGCGCGTAACAGCCAACAAAGCGAACTGTTGGTTAAAACACAGTCCATCAATTCAAGAATGTGCAGATCTCAGACATCACTCTGCAATACAACGATAATGAATCACTGAGAAACACAGACGCATACACAAAACCATGCGCAAATGCAGTAAAACAAATCAACACAAACAAGAAATTGAAATAAAACGGAAAATCAGACTAGTTGGCCATTTATTTTGAGAGTACTAAACATAAATTTTAAATCTTTCATTTATATGCATCCCGGGTTTTCATTTGAGTATGTTGGTGGCAAGTAGTCTGATCCTGTTTTACTTCTATTTCTTGTTTGGACTGATTAATAAATGTATATGCGTATTAAACAACCATTGAATGCGCGGGTGGTGGTAACAATTCTTTAAACCATGTCTGCGAGCTTGAAGTAAACACTAATTTCATTTTATTTAACCAGTCGTCGAACACAATAGAAAAACTACCATCAGTCCAATGTAATGGCGCGTTTCGACCTTCCATGATCATAATCAGAGTACTACGGAAACCTGTCTAGTGAGGATCTATTCGCAATGCATATATATAGAAAGCAAAATTGGATTGTATATGCATGTATATGCTTATGTCTGTGTATGTGTCTGTTTGTGTGTATGGGTCTTTCTTGTTGTATTGCAAAGTGATGCCTGAGATCTGGTCATTCTTGCATTGATGGATTGAGAGTTAACCAACTGTTTGCATTGATAACTGTTACGTGTGCGAATACGTTCTCCCAGAGTGTCGTCTATCATTTCGTCTATTTCCTCAATTTTGTTCTGTCCCCCTGGTAACATTGCAGGGCGTGCGGATTGAAGTGTTGAATGTACATTTTTTTAATGAAACTTCTGTCGCAGTTAAAAATCCTTTGATCCCGTATGTGAAGCTGATTTTTGTTCTCCAGTTTGTTGCCAGTTCGATCGAATTTTTGTTTAAGCTGGTCTAGTGGGTATGTAGACTTGCCTGGATGCTATTAAATTGTTGATAATTTTGTGATTCGTGGCCAGTCGATTACAATATAGTGTTGATCAAACTTTTGAATGTTTAGGCCGCACATTCTTTGTTGGTATAAAAACCACTTACCTTGCTCTTAACCAGGGCGGTTCTCACTTCCAATAGTCTGGCATGCGTTGTGCATACCTGGAAATGTCGGCTGTACAATTTCTGTGCAGTCACGAGTATCAATTTCTGTAGCCTTCGGTACATGTATACACGTGCTAAAGTAAAACATTTATTAATTGCACAGGTGATGATAAACAGCGAGAATCAAATCGAAATGCATATTTCGAAAAGCAATGTTAGATATGCGGCTCTCATTTCTATTAATTTCGTGCTCAATGTTCATGAAATGAAATGTCGGCTGTACCATTTCTATTCAGTCATGGAAATTATAGATGTGAGAGCCGTGTATATAGCTTAGTTTTACTTATGCATTTTTTGCGGTTTGATCCTGGCTTGTCATATTGTCGTCGAGTTCTGATGATGATTGTGGAAGTTCGAAACACGTCAGTACATGTGATTAACGGTAGTATAGTTGTGTTGTGCGAATGGTAAAATACAAATGGATTGGTGTTTATATCAAGCTGGAAAACTTGCTTCGAAGAATTGGTATCAACTCTCGCGCAATCAATGGGTGTTTAATCTTCTGACATATACCTGTGGCGAAAGCTGCAAGAAGTTAATGATTTTGTCTACATATAAATTGTGAAGCCAACACATGCAGTTAAGTTCGACTTATGCGAGGCTACTAGATGTGAGAGCCATATATTTAACATTAATTGTCTTATATGTGGATTGCGTTATGATCCTCGCTATTCAATTATCCGTTGTGTTCTAATGATGATGATCATGGAAGGTCAAAACGCGTTGATACGTGTATGTGACGGTTGTTTAGCTATGTTGTACGAAGGGTTATATATAGTGGGAATGGTGTTTATTTAAAGCTCGCAAACGTGATTTAATCACATTATCACCGTCTGCACAAGAAATAATTTCTTATCTGTGCAATTTATACACATGCAACAAAATCTGCAAAAGGATATCGTTCTCGACTGTATAGAATTCTTGCAGCCGAAATTTCAATTCATGTAAATTTTATGAGAGACTACTGAAGGTGAGAGCAGAAAATCTGACTTTGCTTTCCTTATAAGTGCATTGTGGTTTTATTCTCGCAAGTCAGTTTTCCTTCCTGATCTGATGATGATCACGACAGGTTGAAACGTGTCAGTACTTGAGTGTGTATGGCATTTATTTAGCTATGTTTTACGACTGGTTATATTCAATGAGATTGGTGTCTACACCAATTAAACTTAAATTCAATATAACTTTCCCGCGTAACATAATGTCTGTTCTCAATTAACAACTCATTGGTGGCTTTTTGAAATTCAGGTCTAATGAATTGTCAAAAAGACTGCACCTTAGAGAAAGACAAACCAGATGACGATAGTCAGTATATGTCTGGATATTGCGTTTTGTGTAGGTCAGAGGCGTCACAGTGGATGCAGGCCAGACTGAAGCAAATACATCTAGATTCGGGCTTCGATCGCAGGAAATCATGGAAGACACTCGACAAGTGCACTATAAGGACTAAAGCGGTCTATTTGAAGAATGCAACTATTTAATAGGTGTTGCACCCTAGTAACAATTTAGAAAAAAATAGGACCGGAGGTATATGGAAAAGTCAGCAAGAAGTAAGAATATTATCTCCTTTAAACACGCGATTTGTGCTTTTTGCCGACTCATCTGTAGAAGTCGGCCCTATGCATAATAAATTACCGGGGACTTTGTATGAAGTTGACACTACCACCGCTCCAATAAACGTACATACAGTAGATAGCATGGTCCTGCAGTCCCACATGTAATAGTTAAACAAGAGTGGGTTTCAGCATAATGCCGTCTCCGTCTAATGAATCTTGAATAAGCCAGAAACGCATGTGCACATGGGATTACACCGTTTGTCCATGCTGACTTGAACATTTTCTTGTGATTTTGTTTGGTCATATTTTTTACTAGATTCGCGAAACCTAATACATAGTTGCGTATATATTCGTTCCGCGCAACGAAGAATGTAAACCGTGTTAATGAATTGACTTTGATAACTCATGCAGTGTTTGGATTATACCGACGACATATTTTCAATCAAAATCTTGTTCCATATCGACATTTTGGAGGTGGCTAGCTAGAACCTCGTCTAAAAGTGTACCAAAAGGGCTCCATATGAACGGAGGGCTAACCAAAAAAGGTACGTTGTTTTATATGTGAAAATTTCGTGTTATGTTCGACAGGGATGGCGAAGTGAGTGAATGTAAGGCTCCATAGCAAATATGCCACAGCTTAGGCCCGAGACGCCGCAAATACAAGCAAATAATTGAAGTTATCAACAAGGAAGATTAAGATATACTTGAGGAAATGTCTTTGCTAACTTATTCCATGTTTTTATTTTATACTGGCGACAGATATAATCAAAATTTTGCTATTAAACTTTAATTAAATATGATTTTCCCAGTTGCCATAGTCTCTGTTCTATAATGGCAGATAAGAAGTGTCTAGTTTGAAATTTGTGCTCATAGAGGTTTTAAACAGGCTTCGTCTGAATGGAGGGCCAACCGAAAAACATAAGCTGGTATAAATCTGAAGATTTCATGTAGCAAGAGTTATGCAGTGGATGCGTGCAAGACTCTAAAATAAATGTGTTTCATTCGAGCCCTGTGTACAGCAGAGTGCGGCAAGTACTTTAGGACTTACCATTGTGAGCGTAACCGGATTACATGATGACTTTGCTACCTTATTCCATGTTTAGTTAATATTGACAATATTTCATTTTCAGACTGGAGGGATACGAACTTCATTCAGCCTACCATTATGTTCATTTGAAGGCCCAATAATGTATCAATGTACATGCTTGCGACGCCATTGACAGTTAGATTAAGCAATTGTATCACGACTATATAGGTTTCATTGTGAAAGGAATTATTCTAGCCCATTTCTTGTGATTAGTTCAAACATTATTTTGATCATAGAACATGAACAAAGGAAATTTCACTAAAGGACTATGTTTCGAGATGTTTCAAAACTGTACAGCTAACAAGTTGTGCCAAGAACGGTACATGTACAGTTTCTTTACGTGGGATCATTAAAACACATTTTGATAGCTATGATATAAAGATATTTGGGCTTCTGTCAAACACAGCTTATCATAATAAAATTGTCAATAGTTATTATACTACTACTACTACTCATCATCATCATGTCCAGCCATACATAAGTCAAAAGTGAC
>JAQBSW010008148.1:0-36025 GCA_029291075.1 Eudiplozoon nipponicum | reverse complement strand
CGCCAAGTACCCTGCCAGAGTGAAAAAATAGCTTTCACGTCTAAGCTAATGGCAATGTGACATCTTTCACGTCAACGGCAAACGGAACTTCATTGCAGATGCCCTCTCCACGCCAGACGTCTCGCTACAACCACCTTCGCCGTCGCCATTCACTGTCAACTCCGTGACACTCAGTGAACTTGCACTAACGCCAATCCTCCTGCAAACGGAACAACGCGGTGACCTTCACATTCAAAGATAAAGAATGTTAATCGATGGGTCTCCGAGTGTGCTATTTGTCAGAAAAACAAGATCACACGACATACTCGTTCTAAGTTGCAACATTTTTGAAATAGTTCTCGCCTAGCCATCGTCCACATTGACATAGTTCATCTGACAAAGGTTCAAGGTTTCAGCTACCTTCTATGATCGATAGATTTACACGTTGGCCTGCGGCATTACCTTTTGGCACCATTTCGGCAAATGAAGTAACTAACTTTTTTATCCCTGCATGGATATCCAATTATGGTGTTCCCAATGAGGTCATCACGGACAGAGGCACTTGCTTCTCATATTATCGTTTCAAAACCACCTTGCGGTACAAGGGATGCACCTTACGCCAGACGACTGCCTACCATCCCCAAGCTAACGGTATGGTAGAGAGAATGCATAGGGAACTCAAAGCTGCTTTAGCATCCTCGTCTATTAATGGCAACTGGGTCGATGCACTACCTTTATTTCTGCTTGCGTTCCCATACTCGTGAATCCATTAAAACGTCTTTGTCACAACTCTTGTATGGCATGTATCTACGCCTGCCTAGTCAGCTCCCACGTCTACTACCGGCACAAGATGACCCACAAGACGAAGCTACCCGCCTTCGACTTCATTTCGGTAACATGTCCGAACAGCAGCCGAGACATACGCCTCGTCCAGTCTTCGTTCACCCACAGCTCCACAGCTGCAAGAGAGTACTCGTTCGCAACGATAATGCTGTTGCACCACTACAACCAAAGTATCGCGGTCCTTACCCGATTTTGCTCAGACAACCAAAATACTTCATTATTATGCAAGGCGTTACACCGAATTCAGTACGCATAGACACGTTGAAACCGTTTATCAAACCGCCTGATCCTGAGAGCGTTCAACCTTCTACACATGTCTCAGGCTCCGTCTGCCCACAATCTCGATAGCCTGCTTTGTATAACATGTAATTGATTTTTTTTAACATTAACATTACGTATCAAATTTTTTTTAACCTTACGTTATTTTTCGCATTTATCTCACGTGGCATAACCAGCTGTTCTTGGCTAACAATTTTGTAGCATTTTGAACAGTTCTTTGGTAATATGCCACTTCTGAGGCAATGTTCGTGTACATATTTTTGTGCAGTTACCTTTAATTTTAATGTATATATTTTTACATTATAATGTATTTCTCACACATGACATCACACTGCCTATTTTTGTATGACCAGCTACTTAGAGCTAACGCTTTCGTGTAGCAACACTAAGTAGTGATCAGCTTCATATCATGGTACAGGCCACTTTCAATGCATATCTCAAATTCATCAATTGCACAAAGACCACTCTACAAATATCATGACCACAACGTCGAGCACACACTCTGGCTCCTTTGGTCGTATACAAACGCTTTGACGACGATCCAGCCTGCCTATGTTTTAACTTAAACCGGGCAACTTCGAAGGCGATTTACCTCGAAATCTTCACGATGCGACTCCCAAATCTTAAACTGCTCTATTTTGCCTCACGCGGTATGACCCACCACTAGAGCTAACAATTTGTGTAGCATTTCCTAGTGGTTACTTGGCATCATATCATAGTTGAAGCAACCAACAAGCATACTTAAGCCCAGCATTTATGGTACATTATTTTTTTTGCTTAACCTGGTTCAAACTCTGTCACGCATTTCTTATCTGGCCTCGCAGAGGGGAATTTTTCTTCTTTTTTTCAGAGAGGAAAGTGTTGTAACGACACAAATAAATTGCCGACATATTGCGTAAATTAAATTCAATTTGATTTACGCTGCACATATTAGAAAAAAGCAAAACTTGCCGTTAACCAATAGTGTGCAAGTAGACATATATTTCTATGACATGGCTATTTAAGCACGGAAACTTTACCATGCAGTTCAATTGTCGCGTTTAACTTCTGCTTTGCATTATGTGTGCGTGCTGTCGGCTGTCATCACCTACGCTGATTATTGGATTGTCTTCACAAACAATTGGCAACATCAGTGACGACAATCTTGTTGCTGTACAACCAGCGAAACGAGCCAATTAATTCAGAACTTCAACGAAGTTTCCACATCGAGATTACAACGCAACAACAGAAGGAACCACGGCCCAAGTCAACCCAAAGCTCTAGGACATCTTCACACTGAAGGATCTTTCTCAGAATTTGACGGAGAACGCACAACCGGCTCTGTTAAGGGCCCCTTATCAGTACGGCATTAACTTGAAGCTGGGGCGTTTACAATATTAACTTTCTTATGAATTGCTACATGCTTGGATCAGTTTTATCTTCGGATTAAAAAAAATAATTTATATAACGTTGTAGGGGTCAATTGCGGAGTTGCTATCTAGTTCGTGATTTTTTACCCCTACTACATATCAATGGTGGCCATTATTACTACCCGAGCACCCAATCAGTCTCTGATCCCTTTCGGATGGTTGATATGAGAAGACTGAAGAAAGGTTTCATAGATATATTCCACACAATGTAGCATATATAAATATAATTCACTGTTAATCCGAATTGAATGAGTTGGTTGGAAATAATACAGATTTTAATGCAAAAGTATGTTTTAAATACCGTTCACAATTAAACTAAATTGTCCGTCTTCTAGACGGCAAAAATAAAAGTGATTTATGTCTATAAAGCGAAATGTTTAGCACAAATGTCTGGATTGGCATGAATATAGTCATATGATTGAAAATACATGATAATATGAACATAGTAAAATGATTTATGTTTATAAAGTAAAATGTTTTATACACAAGTGGTTATTGTTACACAAATGTCTGGATTGTAATGAGTAGTCAGACGATTAAAGATACATGATAATATGAGTCTAGTAAAATTATTTATGTTTATAAAGGAACATGTTTTGTGTAAACCGTTTAATGACTTTTATGACAAAAACTCAAAGAATACATGATGATGTTAATGGAGTTAACATTGAAAGTTATCACTATAATTGACCATGGAAACCGTTTAAAATTTAAATGACAAACAACTCACAAATGTATAGTTCTTTGTTTTCTTCAGTAAACAATCAATCATTTTCATAGTAATGAATAATATAATAAAGTGAGATAAATTCACTGTGATACAATAGTCCACCGCGTGATCCTCTCGGATCGCGCGCGGTTCTGTACTTTATAAAAACACTATTAATTACAAATAAAATTGCAGTTCAAGAAATATCGATTAAAACTGCTTGAGACTAAAATAGATTGTTCCTAAAATCACAGCTAAGAGAAATATTGTTTAAGGACAGAGTTAGAATATTTGGCCTTAAAGAGCACAGCGTTTGTAAAAATTGACCTTCGTTGGGTTGTAACACGGAGCCGCGTGTTACAACATATCTATTTTTGTGCAACTATATTGCTTTGTTTTTATATAAACGACTGCAGCTTTATATCATGTAATTTTAATACGACGGTGTTGTAGTGTGCCTTGAAGTTTTGATAAAATTAACATTTTTATATTCTATGTTATTTACTTATTACGTATTGCATATAAATTTTACAATTTCAATAAGTCTTCTAGTAATCACTCAGATTTATAGAAATAATTAGAATTAGAATTCATATAATTTGGAGTCAATCCATGAAAGATCTATAAAATATAATGGGTGCGAAATATTATATTCAATATATACAGAAACTTACTTGACTATGATTGTTACTAACAAGGTTTCTGCATCAATGGTCTTCGATTTAACTTTGTCTATATCGACTTGTAGTTTCGGAAGCATTTTTCGACAAATAGCATATCCAACAAACAATTTGTCGCTCATTGCCAAGGGGTAAATTTAATTTAAACTGTTTCATTTATGTTTCTTTCTAGATTTATTAATTTAAACTGTCTTTTTACAAGGTAAGTGTGTGTCATGTACGTGTGTATGTGTCTGCATATGTACACTCATCAAAAACTCATACACGTATCGAATCTAATAAGACTTTCTGAAAAATAATTACATAAATGTAATCCATGCCAGTGTGTATGTGTTCCCGTTTGTTTTGAATTGAGAGGTAATCTGTTACTGCTCGTTTACACTCGTCCAAGTAAAATTACGGCGACCAAAATATATCCAACTATTTAATAGATAAGCGTACGCCACGCCTGTGTATGCGTGCATCTGTTTTGGATTGAGAAATAATCAGTTACATATAATTAACTGCACGTGTATAACTCATACAAGTGAAACTAACGTCATAAACGTCAATTCCCCTTTGCACACGCCTGGACTATTTTTACAAACTTTCCAAAATGATGAACTGACAGGTAGCATCCGAGTGAAGAAGGGGAAAAAAGTTGTAAATACTTGGTCGCAAATTTTTAGAGTTAGATAATTAATAGTTTTACAAATAAAAATAAAGGTAAACGTTTTATTATGACAAAAAGTTAAAATAAAAAGGTTTCATAAAAAAATTCGAAAATTGTCTACTGAAAGAAAGAGTGCAAAGATAAGCTGCCTTACCTTTAAAACTTAAAGGTTTCTTGAAAAGTTCTACACTACATAAAGAACCTAAGTTTATATATACCATAAGATAACAAGTAAATAGGGATGAAATTATAAAATTACCTGAAAATAAATTAAGAAATTTATTACTACATATCCATCGCCTTAAGTAAACCAATAGCAAACCAGCATTTTTATTCTTTTACTTGAGCGAGTTTCTGATTAAGATTCGTGCAACCTTAGCTTCCTAACATTATTTAACCTGTATTTAAAATCGTACCTGGTTATATTTCTACGGCTATTCCATTCGTTGATTTATTCGTTAATTGCGATGGATTATTTAATCAATCTTGTCGATCTACTACGACTACAAATTGATATGTGTCCGCAACCATCCCAGTTAATTGTATTTCGTTCATGATCTGATCTACTAAAATGGCTTTATTTGCATGCGGTTCTAAATGCAGAGACTTGTCAGTTGTATTATTAAGTACAATAAAACAGTTAAAGTAACTAAAAATAGCAAAACTACCGTCATTTACACGTACTTAGTTTTGGTATTTTGTTCGACAAATGGTTAAATAAAATGGTATTTATGTTAACTTCAAGCTTGCAAGCTTCATCTAAAGGATTGTAACTATCACCTGTGCAATCATTGATTGATCATTCGTTTAATCTTTATCATCGTTAATCCCTTCGATTTAATAGTGTATTTGTATTTTGTCTAATGTTATATCGATCGACCTCGGATAGTCCTACTTTATCGATTTCCATAACATTTTACAATATCAGACTCAACGGAATCCTAATGGTTGTATTTTTCTTAAATAACCCCATCCAGGCCAGTGAACCATTTACTTTTAACACTAAAATTTTGGTTTTGTAGTATCATTTTTGTCATAAAGTTCAGCAACACAGCAAAACTATACTGTAACACGCGGCTCCGTGTTACAACCCAACGAAGGTCAATTTTTACAAACGCTGTGCTCTTTAAGGTCAAATATTCTATCTCTGTCCCAACAATATTTCTCTTAGCTGTGATTCTTAGAACAATTCTTGGGGCTCAAGCAGTTTTAATTGATATTTCTGAACTGGCCTTATTTAATTATCAGTGGTTTTATAAATTAGATAGAACCGCGCGCGATCCGAGAGGTGCGATCACGCGGTGGACTATATTGTGTCAGAATTTATCGGATTATTCGTTACTATGAAAATGATTGATTGTTTACTAAAAAACAAGGAGTTAAACATTTGTGAGTTGTTTGTCATTTAAATCTTTAAACGGTTTACACAAAACATTTTCCTTTTATGAACATAAATACCTTACTAGGCCTCCATTATCATGTATCTTTTAATCGTTTGACTACTACAATCCAGCAGACATTTGTGTAAGAATAACCAATTGTATGTAAAAGATTTTCTTTATAAACATAAATCATTTTACTATGTACATATTATCATGTATTTTCAATCATTTGACTATATTCATGCCAATCCAGACATTTGTGCTAAACATTTCACTTTATAGACATAAATCACTTTTATTTTTGTCCGTCTATAAGACGGGCAATTTAGTTTAATTGTGAACGGTATTTAAAACATACTTTTGCATTAAAATCTGTATTATTGCCAACCAACACAATCAATTCGGATTAGCAGTGAATTATATTTATATATGCTACATTGTGTGGAATATATCTATGAAACCTTTCTTCAGTCTTCTCATATCAACCATCCGAAAGGGATCAGAGATTGATTGGGTGCACGGGTAGTAATTATGGCCACCATTGATATGAAGTAGGGGTAAAAATCACGAACTAGAAAGCAACTCCGCAAAATACCCCTACATTATGGTGCCCCGGTTCGTCGAACTCACAGCCAGCAAAGAATTAACAAATATCAAGAGTTAAGAAATTCAAGCAATTTGGATGACTATTACAAGATAAGTAAACTCTAAGACACATATCACAGAAAAACACCCTCTCGGGATTACAATGCTCGAAGACAGCTGCACGATGGCGGGTGAGGACGATGTTACACTGCCATCTGTTCTCGACAACACTCATACACTTAAGATGAGGGCCAGTTCAGGAAATACAGGAAGCCCGATGGTGAGCCCAGCAACAAACCGCATCACCACATGGACACAGTATAAAATATGTCAATTTGATCCAGAATACCTTGATGCGTGGGTCGACGATGTCACTTTACTGGCCAAGGTGTCCAATATAACAGACGAGGGCTCAATATTTCTGAGGGCTTGGGAGACGATCCCAATGTCTTTCAGACGCGGACTCAAAGATATACTGCATCAATACACTGAGGGCACATGTGCGCAGCCATGGCAGAGCCTGCAACGCGCCGTCAAGCAACGTTTGACACCAGATCGAGAAGACAGGCTTACAGAATTAATGAGCCAGATGTCCCTAGGTAGCCGCACGCCTTCTGAGCTATTTAGGAAAATGGAGCACAAAGCCTTAGAATTCAACCTGCCCAAGGAAATCGTAATGCGACTGTTCATACAGAATCTCCCGCCGGCACTACAAGAGATGGCTACGTTCTTGCGCGAATCCCTCGAAGTACAAGATGACGTTCTGCCGGCACGTCTAGACAAGTGGTGGAAGAAACAGCACCACAGCCTACCGGCCCAAGAGAAAGTCCACATCACCCCAAGAATGTTCGAATCACAACCCACCACATCATCAGCCGGAACAAATGTCACTAATGAACGCCTCATCAGCCTGCTCGAGAACCTCACCGTAAGGCCAAATTTGGCCTCAGTCGATGCCATCCAAAACAGACGCGACCAGAGCAGGCGTGACCACCGTCGTCCACCGACCCGGAATAGCGCCAGGAGGTCGACGTCGAGAGACCGAACCACAGTGCCACAGTCACCAGCGGAGTGGTGTCCTAATCATCGCAGCTATGGCCACTCCACACGTTACTGCCTCGGAAACGGCTGCACTTTCCCGCGCACAGACGCGACGTTCAGATGGGCGCGGTCACCCTCAACAATTCAGGAGGATCCGCCCATAGAAGGCTCGGAAAACTGGTGGGGTCAGCCTCCGCGGCGGTAGTAGAGGCTGAACACCCCAAGATTGTTGGCCGCTCCACGTCTGATGGCTCGAAGCACGTTGCTTTCGCAGTAGAGCGCAATCAAACTATTGTATTTACAGCGACGGCTCCAGTCAAGTCATGTTTCAAACGCCCAAATGACAGCAACCAGTCTCGTCGTCAGTTGCCACTATCAACATCTTTTCTCATCCGTGACGCAACCTCTGGCAAATTATTTCTCATAGACACTGGATCAGATGTGAGCTTACTACGCCACAATTATTTCGAACCCACCCACCCAGTCGACACCAGCAGTCTGACATGCGCCAATGGTTCCAACATAGCGACGTTTGGGGTACGAGTACACACTATCTCGTTCTCCAACTCAAAAAGATGTTTCAATTATCCGTTCATCATCGCCAAAACGACACGAAACATCATTAGACGTGATTTTCTCGAACACTTCGACCTGACCATTCGTCCAAGAACACGAGAGATACGCACTGCAGACAATCAGTTGCTTACATCAGCGTTAAAACATACGACTCGCGCCGAAGCAGTCTCATCCATACAGCTTATTCCTTCAGTTCCTCATGCACCACAACTGGACGAGGTTCTGAAACGTCATGAAGAAATTTTCAAACCTATTTCCTTCATGCCCGATCTCAAGAGGAAGCGTGCCATCACAGCCCACCGTATCATCCTGTCGAAACCACTTCCTCATCCTTCACGAGCACGCCCATTGGCACCACACAAACATAAGGCTGCCGAGCAAGAATTCGCCACGCTACGTCAACAAGGCATCTGTACACGATCCAGCTCACCTTTTGCGTCGCCTGTGGTAGTAGTACCAAAGAGTGAACCAGAGACATTCAGAGTGTGCGGGGATTATCGTATTCTCAATTCTTGCACACAGTCTGATTCGTACATCCTGCCAAATCCTGCGCCGATCTGCTATCGGTCATGCTGTGTATTCGAAACTTGACTTAGTAAAAGCATACTATCAAGTACCGATAGACAAAGACTCAGTAGCATATACTGCACTCAGATTCACCGGAGGTGGCACGCACGAATATCACTATATGCCATTCGGTCTCAAAAATGCCTCGCAAACATTCCAACGCGTTATGGATGAAATACTAGATGGTCTACCATTTGTAATTCCATATCTAGACGACATCCTGGTATTCTCCAACGCAATGACTGATCATATACAACATATTGAGATCCTGCTCACACGTCTAGAAGACTATGGCCTCCGACTTCATGGCAATAAATGCGTCTTTGCACAGAAATCAATTGAATTCCTTGGTCATCAAGTTTCCGAAGAAGGCATGACACCTGTACCCACTAAGGTTCGTGCTATTCAAGATCTACAGCCTCCAACCACCGTTCGGGCATTACGACGATTCTTGGGCAAGATGAACTACTATTCTAGATTTGTACCCTGCCTTGCCAAGATTCTGGCACCTCTTCACAAATATCTCGTGCCAGAAAGCCGTTTCGTCAAGAAATCACAACCGATTCAGCTCAACGTGGACGACATGCAGGCTTACGAGGATGCCAAAAGGGCCCTATGCAAAGCGACCATGTTACATTCCCCGGATTGGTCTCAACCTTTTGAATTGATAACGGACGCATCCGACGTTGCCATAGGCGCAGTACTTCAACAATCCATCAATGGAATACACCAGCCTATCGCTTTCTATTCGCAAAAACTACAACCTCGCGAGACGCGATATGATACGTTAGGAAAAGAATTACTTGCAATCTACCGGTCGATCCTACACTTCCATACCTATCTGGATGGCCGAAAGTTCAAGATCTACACTGATCATCTTCCGCTACTTCCGATGCTGAGAGGAAAGAAAGAATATTTATATTCACGACGTGTCAACTCGCAACTTACACGAATACACGAGTATGAATATGAAGTCACTCATGTTAAAGGATCAGAAATGTGGTCGCAGACTCCCTAAGCCGTCCTGCAGATCTTTGTGCCTCAATACTGTATCCTTCACCTATAAGCATTCAGGAATTGCAAGCAGCTCAGCAAGATGATCTATCACTTCGGACATTTGATGTCAATCGACTGAAAACACTTGATTACGACGGAACCCTACTGCAGTGCGAAATAACTGACGTGGGCCCTCGGCCGTTTATACCTGAAAAACTCCGTCACAAGATCTTCGAAGTCTACCATTCATTGAGCCACCCATCTGGCGAAGCATCAGTAGAAATTCTATCCAGAACGTATTTTTGGCCTGGCATGCGACGAGATATCAAGATGTGGTCAAAACAATGTCTAGAATGTCAGAAATGCAAAGTGACGAGACACACCAAAACGGCGCCACAAGTCATTCAAGTGCCCAAAGTCCGATTTACGCACATACACGTTGATCTGGTAACCTTACCTGCCGTGAACAACATGCGATATCTACTGTCAATACGGGACCGCACCACTCGATGGTATGAGGCCATACCACTTCCAGACATGAAGCAAGAAACTGTCAGTTATGCTCTAGAGCTCAATTGGTTCGCTCGGTTCGGTGCTCCAGCTGAAGTGACAACCGATCGTGGCGCACAATTTCTCGGAGAGGAGTTCACAGCCCTACTGCAATACTACGGTGTCAAACACTCCGTGACCGCGGCTCGCAACCCGAGAGCAAATGGTTTCGTTGAAAGACCACACCGAGAACTGAAAGCGGCGCTCAAGGCTAGCCCAGAAGAAAATTGGCTTGCGGCTCTACCGAAAGTACTCCTATCAATGCGTACAAGACCTCGTGAGCCGATCAAATGTAGCTCCGCTGAAATGGTAATTGGCGAATGTCTACGGCTGCCTGGCGAACTAGTCCGATCACGCTCTGAAACTGCGTTAACGATGAACGATCCGACATTTCTGTTTCCACTTCGCAGTTTTCTACAATATAACGCTCAGAATCGGCCGATCTGTCCTACACGTCAGCAACATGGTCCAATTTATAAACGCAACGAATTTTATGGTTGCAAATGATTCTTCGTCAACAACGATATGGATAACAGGATTCTAGTCAGACCGAAGCGCGGTCCTTATCGTGTATTAGATCGACGTCAGAATTACATAATTTTGGAGATTAATGGCAAAGCTGAAGCGGTCTCCAAACACAGAATATCCCCGGCCGACGTTGATCCAAAAGAGCTGCAGTTCCGCGATGTTGACCTATCAGGCGGTGAAGAAACGATAACGCCACCCCCAGACAGTCTTGCTGACAACGGACAGACGCCCGACATCTCATCAACAACCGAGCCAACTGAAGCCGTCACGCCGCCGCGAGATATAGAGGAATCAGAATCAGTGTTGCCAGAGCCAAAATCAGTCGTTACACGGTATGGCAGAGCAATAACACCTCCTGTAAGGTTAGTTACCTCCATTGCGTACTAATTTTCATTGTCGGGGGAGGGGTGTATGTAACACGCGGCTCCGCGTTACAACCCAACGATGTTCGATTTTGACAAATACAGTGCTCTTTAAGGTCAAATAATCTAACTTTGTACTTAGACAATATTTCTCTTAACTGTGATTTTAGAAACAATCTCTGTTATTTTCAAGAAGTTTTAATTGAGATTTCTTGAACTGAAATTTTATTTGAAATTAATAGGGTTGTTTTTTGAAGTTACAGAACCTCGCGCGATACGCATGGAACACGCAGTGAATTATTGTGTCACAGTGGATTTATTTCGCTCAGTTGCATTATTCGCAGTTTACGCGAGGGACTTACTGTTCACATTTAACTATGCCTATCCGAATTTCAGAGAGTAATGGATTATTATAATGACATAAGTTAAAAACAGCAAACAATGAACTAATTATTTGTGAACTTTTAGTCATTGAAATCTTTACACGAATTTCTTCATTTTATTTTCAGTGACAACCTTTAACAGTGACTATGGTCATATCATCATGTATTTTCAATCGGTTGCATATATTCATTTCAATTCAGACATTTGTGAAGGAATAATTGCTTTTGTGAAAGGCATGCAAATTTATAAATAGCGTTCATCTTACCACCGTCTACTGCATGGAAAATTTTGTTTAACTGTGACTTTTGCATGAAACATTCATCTTGGTGAATAGTGTTTTTGCTTTTGCCGTCTAGAGTACGGATAATTTATTTTGATTGCGACTGCTGTTTAAGACATTCATTTGTGTTAAAATTTGATTTTATTGCCGTCTAGAGCACGGTCAATTTGGATTACTTATGATTCCAGACGTGGCGTGTTTTACAATACATATGTAATCATTCGCATTGGTCTTCTCACATCACCAATCGGAAAAAGGTCGGGGACTAATCATAAGCACGGATCTCAACAGTCGCTACCAAACTAATGTAGGGAATGATAAATCTCGCAAAAGTCTCCTACATAAATGGTGCCCCAGTTCGTCGAACTCACAGCCACCAAAGAATTAATAAACATCTAGATTTTGAGAAATTCAAGCACTTTGGATGAATGCCACGAAGGAAAGTAAAATCTAAGACACATATCACAGAAAAACACCCTCTCGGGATTACAATGCTCGAAGACAGCCGCACAATGACGGGTGAGGACGATGTTACACTGCCATCTATTCTCGACAACACTCATAAGCATAAGATGAGTCCAGTTCAGGAAATGCAGGAAGCCCGGTGGTGAGCCCAGCAACAGGCCGCACCAACACATGGACACAGTATAAAATATGCCAATTCGATCCAGACTAACTTGAAGAGTGGGTGGACGATGTTACTTTATTGGCCAAGGTGTCCAATATAACAGACGAGGGCTCAATATTTTTGAGGGCTTGGGAGACGATCCTAATGTCTTTCAGATGCGGACTCAAATTTATACTGCTTCAATACACTGAGGGCACATGTGCGCAGCCATGGCAGAGCCTGCACCGCGCCGTCTTGTAGCGTTTGACACCAGACCGAGAAGACAGGCTTACAGAATTAATGAGCCAGATGTCCTTAGGTAGCCGCACGCCTTCTGAACTATTTAGGGAGATGGAGCAGAAAGCCTTGGAATTCAATCTGACCAACGAAATCGTAATGCGACTGTTCATACAGAATCTCCCGCCGGCACTACAAGAGATGGCCACGTTCCTGCCCGAATCCATTGAAGTACAAGATGACGTTCTGCCGGCACGTCTAGACAAGTGGTGGAAGAAACATTACTAAAGCTCACCTGCCCAAGAGAAAGGCCACATCACCTCAAGTCTGTTCGAATCACAACCCACCGCATCATCAGCCGGAACAAATATCACGAATGAACGCCTCATCAGCCTGCTCGAGAACATCACCGTAAGACCAAATTTGGCTTCAGTTGATGCCGTCCATAATAGACGCGACCAGAGCAGGCGTGGCCAGCGTCCACCACCGTCGCGGAATAGCGCCAGGAGGTCGACGTCGAGAGACCGGGCCACAGTGCCACAGTTACCTGCGGAGTGGTGTCCGAATCACCGAAGCTATGGCCACTCCACACGTTATTGCCTCGGAAACGGGTGCACATTCCCGCGCACAGACGCAACGTTCAAGTGGGCGCGGTCACACTCAACAATTCAGGAGTATCCGCACATGGAAGGTTCAGAAAACTGGTGGGGTCAGACTCCTCGGCGGCAGTAGAGGCTTAGCTCCCGAAGATCGTTGGCCGCTCCACTTCTGATTGTTCAAAGCATTTTGCTTTCGCGGTAGAGCGCAATCAAACTATTGTATTTACATCGACGGATCCAGTTAAGTCATGCTTCAAAAGCCCAAATGCCAGCAACCAGTCTCATCGTCAGTTGCCACTATCAACATCTTTTCTCATCCGTGACGCAACCTCTGGCGAATTATTTCTCATAGACACTGGATCAGATGTAAGCTTACTACGCCACAATTATTGTGAACCCACCCACCCAGACGACAACAGCAGTCTGACCTGCGCCGATGGCTCCAACATAGCGACGTTTGGGGTACAAGTACACACAATCTTGTTCTACAACTCAAAAAGATGTTTCAATCATCCTTTCACCATCGCCAACACGACAAGAAACATCATTGGACGTGACTTTCTCGAACACTTCGACCTGACCATTCGTCCAAGAACACGAGAGATGCGCACTGCAAACAATCAGTTGCTTACATCAGCGCTAAAACATACGACTCGCGTCGAAGCCGTCTCATCTATACAGCTTATTCCTCCAGTTCCTCATGTACCGCAACTGGACGATGTTCTGAAACGTCATGAAGAAATTTTCAAGCCTATCTCCCTCATGCCCGATATCAAGAGGAAGCGTGCCATCACAGCCCATCGTATCATCTTGTCGAAACCATTTCCTCATCCCCCACGA
The DNA here is from genome assembly GCA_029291075.1 of Eudiplozoon nipponicum. Classification (NCBI taxonomy): domain Eukaryota; kingdom Metazoa; phylum Platyhelminthes; class Monogenea; order Mazocraeidea; family Diplozoidae; genus Eudiplozoon; species Eudiplozoon nipponicum. The sequence continues at coordinate 21,941 of JAQBSW010008148.1, read as the reverse complement.
GCACGTCCATTGGCACCACACAAACATAAGGCTGCCGAGCAAGAATTCAAAATGCTACGTCCACAAGGCATCTGTACACGATCCAGCTCACCTTTTGCGTCGCCTGTGGTAGTAGTACCAAAGAGTGAACCAGAAAAATTCAGGGTGTGCGGGTATTATCGTATTCTCAATTGTTGCACACAGTCTGATTCGTACATCCTGCCAAATCCAGCCGACCTACTCAGATCTGCTATCGGTCATGCTGTGTATTCAAAACTTGACTTGGTGAAAGCATACTATCAAGTACCGATGGACAAAGACTAAGTATCATATACTGCACTCATATTCACCGGAGGTGGCACGCACAAATATTACTATATGCCTTTCGGTCTCAAGAATGCCTCTCAAACATTCCAACGCGTAATGGACGAAAGACTAGATGGTCTACCATTTGTAATTCCATATCTAGACGACATCCTGGTATTCTCCAACTCAATGTCCGAACATATACAACATATTGAGATCCTGCTCACACGTCTAGCAGACTATGGCCTCCGACTTCTTGGCAACAAATGCGTCTTTGCACAGAAATCAATTGAATTCCTCGGTCATCAAATTTCCGAAGAAGGCATGACACCAATACCTGCTAAGGTTCGTTCTATTCCAGATCCACAGCCTCCAACCACAGTTCGGACATTACGACGATTCTTGGGCAAGATGAGCTACTATTCTCGATTTGTACTCTGCCTTGCCAAGATTCTGGCACCTCTTCACAAATATCTCGTGTCAGAAAGCCGTTTCGTCAATAAATCACAAACGATTCAGCTCAACGTGGACGACATGCAAGCTTACGAGGTTGCCAAAAGGGCCCTATGCAAAGCGACCATGATACATTCCCCGGATTGGTCTCAACCTTTTGAATTAATAACTGACGCATCCGACGTTGACATAGGCGCAGTACTTCAACAATCCATCAATGGAATACACCAATCTATCGCCTTCTATTCGCAAAAACTACAACCTCGCGAGACGCGATATGATACATTAGGAAAAGGATTACTCGCAAGAAAGAGTATTTATATTTACGACGTGTCAACTCACAACTTACACGAATAAACAAATATGTATATGAAGTCACTCATGTCAAAGGATCAGAAAATGTGGTCGCAGACTCCCTAAGCCGTCCTGCAGACCTCTGTGCTTCAATAATGTGTCCTTCACCTATAAGCACTCAGGAATTGCAAGCAGCTCAGCAAGATGATCCATCACTTCGGAAATTTGATGTCAATCGACTGAAAACACTTGATTATGATGGAACTCTGCTGCAGTGTGAAATAACGGGCGTGGGTCTTCGGCCGTTTATACCTGAAAAACTCCGTCACAAGATCTTTGAAGTCTACCATTCAATGAGCCACCCATCTGGCGAAGCATCAGTGGAAATTCTATCCAGAACGTATTTTTGGCCTGGCATGCGGCGAGATATCAAGATGTGGTCAAAACAATGTCTAGAATGTCAGAAATGCAAAGTGACGAGACACACCAAAACGGCGCCACAAGTCATTCAAGTGCCCAAAGTCCGGTTTACGCACATACACGTTGATCTGGTAACCTTACCTGCCGTGAACAATATGCGATATCTACTGTCAATACGGGATCGCACCACTCGATGTTATGAGGCCATACCACTGCCAGACATGAAGCAAGAAACTGTCAGTTATGCTTTAGAGCTCAATTGGTTCACTCGGTTCGGTGCTCCAGCTGAAGTGACAACCGATCGTGGCGCACAGTTCCTCGGCGAAGAGTTCGCAGCCCTACTGCAATACTATGGTTTCAAACACTCCGTGACCGCGGCTCGCAATCCGAGAGCAAATGGTCTCGTCGAAATTCCACACCGAGAACACCGCTCAAGGCTAGCCCAGCAGAAAATTGGCTTGCGGATTTACCGAAATTACTCCTACCAATGCGCACAAGACCTCGGGAGCCGATCAAATGTAGTTCCGCTAAAATGGTATTCGGCGAATGTCTACGGCTGCCTGGCGAACTAGTCCGATCACGCTCTGAAACTGCAATAACGATAAACGATCCGACATTTCTGTTTCCACTTCGCATTTTTCTACAATATAACGCTCAGAATCGGCCGATCTGTCCTACACGTCAGCAACATGGTCCAATTTATAAACGCAAAGATTTTGATAGCTGCAAATGGTTCTTCGTCAACAACGATATGGATAACAGGATTTTAGCCAAACCGAAGCGCGGTCCTTATCGTGTGTTAGATCAACGTCAGAATTACATCATTCTGGAGATTAATGGCAAAGCTGAAGCGATCTCCAAACACAGACTATCCCCGGCTGACGTTGATCCAAATGACCAGCTGTTCCGCGATGTTGACCAATCAGGAGATGAAGAAACGATAACTCCACCTCCAGACAGTCTTGCTGACGACGGACTGACGCCCGACATCTCATCAACAACCGAGCCAACTGACGCCGTCACGCCGCCGCGAGATATAGAGGAACCAGAATTAGTGTCGACAGAGCCAACATCAGTGGTTACACGGTACGGCAGAGCCATAACACCTCTTGTAAGGTTAACCCCCTTCATTGTGTACCACTTTTCCTTGTCGGGGGGGGGGTGTATGTAACACGTGCCTCCGCGTTACAACCCAACGATGTTCAACTTTGACAAATATAGTGCTCTTTAAGATCAATTAGTCTAACTCTGTTTTTACACAATATTTCTCTTAACTGTGATTTTAGAAACAATCTCTGTTAGTTTCAAGCAGTTTTAATTGAGATTTCTTAAACTGCAATTTTAATTGTAATTAATAGGGTTTTTTAAAATAAATAATGACACCCGCGCGCAATGCGCAGGTAACACGCGTTGGATTTATTTGTCTCTATGTTCAAACATTGGATTTACTTAGTTTACTGGCCTTAACCATTTTTTATACAACTGATAACAGTTCAGTTATAATTCCACTAATCATGACATCAGATGTTTCTCAATCTTTTATCCGAAACTCTATAGTTCAATGGATTTTTGTATTTTATCATTCAAAACCTAGCAAACAGTGGAATTATTATTTGTGGTGCTTTTTATGACGGTTTTTACACGATTTCTATCCATCAATTATCAGTGAAAATATTTATTGTGTTTCTTCTCATAAATTATCAGTGACTTTAAACTAAATTGCTAATCAGTCTGGATTTATATCATCATATATTTTCAATTATTTACATGTATTCATCACGATTCAGACGTTTGTGTTCCTGATAATTACTTGTGTAGAAGACATTCAATTGTGTTTACAATATATTGTTTTGTTGCCTTCTAGAGCACGATCCGTTTTGTTTAACTGTGAATTGATTCATGCTTAGCAACAAAACTTGCAATAAATGTCTGTTTTCTTACTTCACCCTTCGAAAAATGTCAGGAACTGATCAAGGAATGGGTGGGGATAACGACCACCATGGAAATGTAGGAAATCATTAATAAATAGACAGCTGCCCCGCAAAGGCTATCACTATAACTACAAAACATCCTACAGTAGAGCTATTGTTCATTTTTAGAGATAGTTAATATAATGACATAGTGCATAATTTTTCCAACTCTAGTGACGGTCGTCAACTTTTTTACCTTTTGAATTTTGATTATGACAATACTTTTTCACAGATAAACAAAAAGCCATGGTATATGTGACTGTGTAATACTTCTGTTTTTACACCTATTATCTGTATATTATATTGTATAAACTATACTTAATTATATTGAAGTACCAATATATGTCATATTTGCTAATGGTCTGCACTATACATACACAATTTGAATTGCACCTTGATCTGTCCAATTAACTGGTCAGGTAGCCTTAATGAAAAACCTATTAATATTCGTTTCACATGATTTAGCGTACACAGTGATATTACTGCAGGATGCTCATGTGCTCATAGAGCCAATATCAAAATTAACAAGACTTACATATTTAAATGTGAGTTAATTAGAATATTTATGTGATGTGATGTGATGTATTTTATCTATTGTAAATTTTTTGATATTTTATAGAGAATTTGTGGTTTAAATCCAAATAAAGATGTTCTTTTCTACAAAAATTTAAAATTACTTTTAATGTAGACAAAATTTTCAATAATATATGTTACAAACCACAGTCTCCTGTTCCTTTGGTTACGCTCGAGAAAATATTGTCATAATCATAATTCGAAAGATCAATAGGATAGCATGTGTTTTCTAGTTCAATGAATAACTATTTAGAAACATTAAATGGAAGCGTTTTTATAGACACTTTTGTCAATTGATTGTAAATTTCATCATTTTGAAAATGAATTTTTACTCTCAAAATTTTCCACCAACAAAGTAGGTATCACCAATGGCCCAGACACAGTTCCTACTTCGTTAATCTACCATATTTTGGTTTTATTGACGCTCGTTCACTTATTCAAATAAAATACTTTTACACAATAACACAGCCTCCTAAGCCATAAGGTTTGTAGTGATACGACTTTAGTCTACTAGCATATATTGTTAAGGAAGCAGCACTAACTTGTTTCACAACTTTTCCTTGTACAACTTCTATCTTGCTTGACAAATATTTATTTCAATATTTTTAAAGTGAAGGTGAGCATATCCTTGTGTAAATTAGCATATGAGGTCTACGAATTGCTGTTAGCTCTGAATTACCACTTATAGTTACACTTTTTGTTGTGCATGTAGTCATACGTTTTTGTGATTAATTAAGGTAGCAGAATAACTGTAGTTTGTGGCATATCTCATACATAAGCTGTTATATTAACTTTTTTATTCTATTGAAAACACAATATATAACATAATTTTATTAACTACATTTATGATAATAAATTTGCTAGTAACTGTTTCACTTTATTGCAAAAATTTATTATTATTATTACCCGCCTGTCACTGTAAAATTTCGTTCACCGAAGTCACCCTACTCTATGCGAAATAGAAACTTTTCAGTTCAATCCAACCATACTCCCAATGTATTTACCAATATCTATATGTTTTCCAAAGCCACAAGTGTATTTAACGCACTATCTACGGAAATTAAGCTGCTACCCCAGTATGAATTTTAGAAGGCGGTTTACATTCACTTATTTAAAAGATTCCTATGCAAGAACTCTTATTGGAATCGCAACTGGTTCCTTCTTCACTCATAATACTTTTTTTAACCCTAGGTTTTCAACTCGTTTTGGATCGTTAAGTTTCTTGCTGTTACCAAATTAGATGTTGCATTAGACTTAAACGTAAATTATATGAAGCACCTCTAATACCTACTTATTTTTTGCTGCATTCAATTAATAAGTACTTGGAGATAATTTTCACTACTAATCTCTATTTCGTTTCATAAACTATCGAAATTAAGATATTATGATAATCTGGTAGAATACAATGACACTGGTTCTTCCTTACCTCCAACAGTCTTAATTTATCTAGCTAGAAGTCAGTGGAACCTGCAACGACACTGATATTTTGACTCTCAACAAGCTTCAATCTAGTCGACTTTACTCTAGTCAATACTAACTTACAGAAACTCGAAATTTACGACAAAGAATGCTGAGGCTTGATTTCTGAGGCTGGTTCTTCCTCGCCTTCCAACACAGTCTTAAAATCGTTCATCTGAAGGAAGCGCAACTGGTTCCTTCTTCACCAATAATACTTTTTTTAACCCTAGGTTTTCAACTAGTTTCGGATCGTTAAGTTTCTTCTTGCTTAGCTACCAAATTAGACAAGTTGCATTAGACTCTAAACGTAACATATGGGCACCCCAATACCATTTATTTTTGCTGCATTCAATTAGTAAGTACTTTGCTATAATTTTCACTACTAATCTCTTCATTTTGTTTCATAAAACTATCGGAAATTCGAAGATTATTATGGATAATCTGGCAGAATACAAATGACACTGGTTCTTCCTTACCTTCCAACAGTCTTAATTTCATTCAGCTGAAGTCAGTGAATCCTGCAACGACACTGATATTTTTGACTCTCAACAAGCTTCAATCTAGTCGACTTTACTCTAGTCAATACTAACTTACAGAAACTCAAAATTTACGACAAAGAATGCCGACGCTTGATTTCTGAGGCTGGTTCTTCCTCGCCTTCCAACACAGTCTTAAAATCGTTCATCTGAAGGTAGCAAATGCTGACACTCCTCGAGCCTTAATCTAGTCGATACTACAGTGATTATAGATTAATCTCTATTATCCCTTCGTTTTTGAAGATAATAGAACGATTGATACTTGATCATTTAGAACGTATGCTGCCGGCTGATTTCGATATATGCCAACATGGCTTTACGAAAGACAGGTCGACAACTACTAATATGCTCTCTGTGGAAAAATGTAATTACATTAGATTCATAGATATCTCAAGAGCTTTTGACTCTATATCTTTTAATGCTATTTTGAATGCGATTAATTTATTGAATATTAATCCGAATATTTTTAGATTACTTAGATACTATTTATATAATCGAAGAATGAGTATTCAAGTAAATGATTTGATATCTAAATCAAAAAGGGTAACAAGTGGAGTTCCACAGGGATCAAGTTTGGGGCCAATTTTATTTAAAATTGTATTTGCACATTTGGAAACTAAGATCCCTAACGGTCGAGTTTTCAAATTTGCTGATGATTTGAAAATAATCTTTCCAATTGATCCAAATAATGTCGAATTCTCCAAAAATAATGTGACACTAGATTTGTATGATTTAAGTAGATATTTGTTAACACTAGGGCTGAGAATAAACAGTAAAAAGACGAGAGCTTTAAAAATAGGTAACAGAACAGATTTTAATTATAATTAAACGAACATTGGTTGCGCGGGTGGTGATAACAATTATTGTAATCAAGGTTGCGGTCTTGATATAAACACCGGACCCATTAATTACTTACATATGTCAGTATAAACTAAGAATTGTATAGTGTAGAAAAGGCAATTCATCCAGTAGACCGGTTTCGTCATTATTGGGAACTCATCAAGTACTGGCCAGAATTTGCCGCGGACAGGATACGAACCTGGGCACGTCTGCTTCGGAATCTGGTGCTCTAACCACCGAGCTATCCTGCCGCACACTACACTACACACAATTTTCAGTTATATACTAACTAATGTAACTTGGTTAGTCAATTTTTCCTTTAGGTGGAGCTCATATGGCATCCATTTAGACCCAAAGTTCCAACTAACCATGCCCAATCTGTCATTATTGAACAGACACCACATTACATGGGGAAGTGGTATTGAAATGAACATTTATATAATTAAACGAGCATTGGTTGCGCGGGTGGTGATAACAATTATTATAATCAAGGTTGCGGTCTTGATATAAACACCTGACCCATTAATTACTTACATATGTCAGTATAAACTAAGAATTGTATAGTGTAGAAAATGCAATTCATCCAGTAGATTTTAATTATGTTTATTTTCATGATGCTGAGATTAATGATGTTTTTGAGATTAAACTTATGCAAGAAATTAAGGATTTAGGCATAACTATTCATTGTACAGCTTCTGCCGAGGAACATATTGAAAGGATAATAGGCAGTGCCAAGAACAGACGGGCACTAATAAATAGAAATATCTTATCGAATGAAATAAACTATAAAATTTTTAAAATATGGATTAGACCGATACTAGAATATACTGCCGCTACTTGGAATCGTTTAACAAAGCGTTTGTCTAATAAGATTGAAGCTGTACCAAGAAAAGTTGTGAAACAAATAAGTCCTATCTCCTGTACAATATACGTCACTAGATTACAATTTGTATCACTGCATCCTTTATGGTTTCGGAGGATGGGCTATTGCATAAAAGCTTTTCATTTGAACCAGTGGACTGGTGCCCATATGAATCCAATAAGAAAGAGTCATGAAGTTGGATCTAGATCTGGTCATTTTGCAATATCTCCACCATTGGTGGGGAATGTTGCGAGCAAGCTATTCTCTTTTCCAAAAATTTACAAAATTTATAATCAATTGCCAAAAGGGGCATAGAGAAACGCCTCCATCTAAGATGTCTTTTAAATTTTTATCTACCGAACTAGAAAAGGTGTACAATCCTGCTGATATCTTTAATTTTGATTATGATAATACTTTCTCATGGTTAAATAAAAGACAGGATTAATTGTTTTCAGCATCATAACTTCTCGAGATTCTATCTTCAAGTTTTGTATTATTAAATTTGAAATGTTATGCATTATATCATCATGTTAATCAACAATATATACAATCAATTACTAGTCATGGTTCCCTTTTTTTGCAAAATGTTACACTCGAATTATACCGTAAATTTTCCTATTTTTGATGAAGAATATATCGCTCTTTACAGCCGAACTTTCTGATGCTGATAAATTGTACAGTACAACTTATTGCACATATTTATATGATGTGATATCTTTTTATATTGTACATTTTCTAATTTTATTATTTGATGGAACATGTGTGGTTTGAATCCAAAAAAAGATATTCTATTCTATTCTATTCTATTCTAAAAACACCAAAATGGCTGGCACACGTGTCAATCTGAATAATAGATGATCGATTTTGTATGACTGGATGCGCCGCAACAAGATGAATGGACAGGCAGGTAGAACAGCCGTGTGTATTGTCAGTGGAGAATAGAAGGCGACAGCATTCAAGGGTAACGACCAGAGCAGAATTTGCTGCGTGGTAACTGCATTGCGTTTAAATAGATGTGAAGACGCACGTTATTGGTCAAAGGATGATTGCGAGTTTTCAGTGGTCCAGTGTACTAAATCTGAATTGAATTTTGGAAAAATGTCCGTAAATTGGTTGGAGCTTATACTCATTTTGATTCTATTGTTGGGGACTTTTGCGGGGTTGTTTTCTAGTTCGTGAATTTTGTACCCGTCCTCCATATCAATAAGAGCTATTATTATTACCCGTGCACCTAATCAGTCTCTGATCTATTTCGGATGGTTGATGTGAGAAGGCAACAACATCTGGGCATACGTATATTATATATAATGTTGCAAATAGTAATACAATTCACAGTTAGTTCAAATTGAATATATGTTGGTCAGCTGCAAAAACAGATTTTATGCAAAATAGTTCTTTAACACTGTTCACAGTTAAACTAAATTTTCCGTCTTCTAGACAACAAAAGTTAAAATAATTTATGTTTATGAAGAATAATGTTTTGCACACAAGAAGTTATTCTTACACAAATATCTGGATTGGAATGAATATAATCAAATGATTGAAAACATATGATAATCTGAACATAGTAAAATGATTTATGTTATAAAGAAAAATGTTCTGTATAATCCGTATAACGACTTCAATGACAAAAAAACAGAAATATTTAGTTCAGTGTTTTTTCCTCAGGTTATTATATTAATCCATTACTCTCTGAATTTCGGATAGTTAACCACGGTTAATCCAATGCGCAACTTCTGCAACTAAGCGAAATAAGTTCACTGAGACACAATAGTCCACCGCGTGTTTTTTCCGTTTCGTGCGCGGTTCTGTTTCTTTTTCAAAAACACTATTAATTACAAATAAAATTGCAGTTCAAGAAGTATCGATTAAACCTGCTTGAGACTAAAAGAGATTGTTCCTAAAATCACAGCTAAGAGAAATATTGTTTAAGGACAGAGTTAGAATATTTGACCTTAAAGAGCACAGCATTTGTAAAAATTGACCTTCGTTGGGTTGTAACACGGAGCCGCGTGTTACTTACACCCCCTGACAATGAAAATCAGTACACCATGAAGGAGGCTAACCTTCCAGGAAGTGTTATTGCTCTGCCGTACCGTGTAATGACTGATTTTGGCCCTGACAACACTGACTCTGGTTCTTCTATATCTCGCGGCGGCGTGACGGCTTCAGTTGGCTCGGTTGTTGATGGGATGTCGGGCTTCAATCCGTTGTCAGCAAGACTGTCTGGAGGTGGCGTTCTCGTTTCTTCACCGCCTGATAGGTCTACATCGCGAAACAGCGGGTCATCTGGATCAACGTCGGCTGGGGATAGTCTGTGCTTGGAGACCGCTTCAGCTTTGCCATTAATCTCCAGAATGATGTAATTCTGACGTCGATCTAACACACGATAAGGACCGCGCTTCGGTTTGGCTAAAATCCTGTTATCCATATCGTTGTTGATGAAGAACCATTTGCAGCTATCAAAATCTGTGCGTTTATAGATTGGGCCATGTTTCTGACGTGTAGGACAGATCGGCCGATTCTGAGCGTTATATTGTAGAAAACTGCGAAGTGGAAACAGAAATTTCGGATCGTTCATCGTTAATGCAGTTTCAGAGCGTGATCGGACTAGTTCGCCAGGCAGCCGTAGACATTCGCCAAATACCATTTCAGCGGAGCTACATTTGATCGGCTCACGAGGTCTTGTACGCATTGATAGGAGTACTTTCAGTAGAGCCGCAAACCAATTTTCTTCTGGGCTAGTCTTGAGCGCCGCTTTCAGTTCTCGGTGTGGCCTTTCAACGAAACCATTTGCTCTCGGGTTGCGAGCCGCGGTCACGGAGTGTATTACACCGTAGTATTGCAGCAGGGCTGCGAACTCTTCTCCAAGGAATTGTGCGCCACGATCGGTTGTCACTTCAGCTGGAGCACCGAACCGAGCGAACCAATTGAGCTCTAGAGCATAACTGACAGTTTCTTGCTTCATGTCTGGAAGTGGTATGGCCTCATACCATCGAGTGGTGCGGTCCCGTGTTGACAGTAGATATCGCATGTTGTTCACGGCAGGTAAGGTTATCAGATCAACGTGTATGTGCGTAAATTGGACTTTGGGCACGTGAATGACTTGTGGCGCCGTTTTGGAGTGTCTTGTCACTTTGCATTTCTGACATTCTAGACATTGTTTTGACCACATCTTGATATCTCGTCGCATGCCAGGCCAAAAATAAGTTCTGGATAGAATCTCTACTGATGCTTCGCCAGATGGGTGGCTCAATGAATGGTAGACTTCAAAGATCTTGTGACGGAGTTTTTCAGGTATAAACGGTCGAGGGCCCACGTCAGTTATTTCGAACTGCAGTAGGGTTCCGTCGTAATCAAGTGTTTTCAGTCGATTGACATCAAATGTCCGAAGTGATAGATCATCTTGCTGAGTTACTTACAATTCCTGAATGCTTATAGGTGAAGGATACATTATTGAGGCACAAATATCTGCAGGACGGCTTAGGGAGTCTGCGACCACATTTTATGATCCTTTAACATGAGTGACTTCATATTCATACTCGTGTATTCGTGTGAGTTGCGAGTTGACACGTCGTGAATATAAATATTCTTTCTTTCCTCTCAGCATCGGAAGTAGCGGAAGATGGTCAGTGTAGATTTTGAACTTTCGGCCATCCAGATAGGTATGGAAGTGTAGGATCGACCGGTAGATAGCAAGTAATTCTTTCCCTAACGTATCATATCGCGTCTCGCGAGGTTGTAGTTTTTGCGAATAGAAAGCGATAGGCTGGTGTATTCCATTGATGGATTGTTGAAGTACTGCGCCTATGGCAACGTTGGATGCGTCCGTTATCAATTCAAAAGGTTGAGACCAATCCGGGGAATGTAACATGGTCGCTTTGCATAGGGCCCTTTTGGCATCCTCGTAAACCTGCATGTCGTCCACGTTTAGCTGAATCGGTTGTGATTTCTTGACGAAACGGCTTTCTGGCACGAGATATTTGTGAAGAGGTGCCAGAATCTTGGCAAGGCAGGGTACAAATCGAGAATAGTAGTTCATCTTGCCCAAGAATCGTCGTAATTCCCGAACGGTGGTTGGAGGCTGTAGATCTTGAATAGCACGAACCTTAGTAGGTACAGGTGTCATGCTTTCTTCGGAAATTTGATGACCAAGGAATTCAATTGATTTCTGTGCAAAGACGCATTTATTGCCATGAAATTGGAAGCCATAGTCTTCTAGACCTGTGAGCATGATCTCAATATGTTGTATATGATCGGTCATTAAGTTGGAGAATACCAGGATGTCGTCTAGATATGGAATTACAAATGGTAGACCATCTAGCATTTCGTCCATAACGCGTTGGAATGTTTGCGAGGCATTTTTGAGACCGAACGGCATATAGTGATATTCGTGCGTGCCACCTCCGGTAAATCTGAGTGCAGTATATGCTACTGAGTCTTTGTCCATCGGTACTTGATAGAATGCTTTTACTAAGTCAAGTTTTGAATACACAGCATGACCGATAGCAGATCGGAGTAGGTCGGCCGGATTTGGCAGGATGTACGAATCAGATTGTGTGCAAGAATTGAGAATACGATAATCCCCGCACACTCTGAATGTCTCTGGTTCACTCTTTGGTACTACTACCACAGGTGACGCAAAAGGTGAGCTGGATCGTGTACAGATGCTTTGTTGACGTAGCGTGGCGAATTCTTGCTCGGCAGCCTTATGTTTGTGTGGTGCCAATGGATGTGCTCGTGGAGGATGAGGAAGTGATTTCGACAGGATGATACGGTGGGCTGTGATGGCACGCTTCCTCTTAAGATCGGGCATGAAGGAAATAGGTTTGAAAATTTCTTCATGACGTTTCAGAACCTCGTCCAGTTGTGGTACATGAGGAACTGAAGGAATAAGCTGTATGGATGAGACTGCTTCGGTGCGAGTCGTAGGATTTAACGCTGATGTAAGCAACTGATTGTCTGCAGTGCGTATCTCTCGTGTTCTTGGACGAATGGTCAGATCGAAGTGTTCGAGAAAATCACGTCCAATGATGTTTCGTGTCGTTTTGGCGATGATGAACGGATAATTGAAACATATTTTTGAGTTGGAGAACGAGATAGTGTGTACTCGTACCCCGAACGTCGCTATGTTGGAACCATTGGCTCATGTCAGACTGCTGGTGTCGACTGGGAGGGTGGGTTCAAAATAATTGTGGCGTAGTAAGCTCACATCTGATCCAGTGTCTATGAGAAATAATTCGCCAGAGGTTGCGTCACGGATGAGAAAAGTTGTTGATAGTGGCAACTGACGACGAGACTGGTTGCTGGCATTTGGGCGTTTGAAGCATGACTTAACTGGAGCCGTCGCTGTAAATACAATAGTTTGATTGAGCTCTACTGCGAAAGCAACGTGCTTCGAGCCATCAGACGTGGAGCGGCCAACAATCTTGTGGTGTTCAGCCTCTACTGCCGCCGCGGAGGCTGACCCTACCAGTTTTCCGAGGCTTTCATGGGCGGATCCTCCTGAATTGTTGAGGGTGACCGCGCCCATCTGAACCTCGCGTCTGTGCGCGGGAAAGTGCAGCCGTTTCTGAGGCAGTAACGTGTGGAGTGGCCATAGCTATGATGATTCGGACACCACTCCGCTGGTAACTGTGGCACTGTGGTTCGGTCTCTCGACGTCGACCTACTGGCGCTATTCCGGGTCGGTGGACGACGGTGGTCACGCCTGCTCTGGTCGCGTCTGTTTTGGACGGCATCGACTGAGGCTAAGTTTGGCCTTACGGTGAGGTTCTCGAGCAGGCTTATGAGGCGTTCATTTGTGACATTTGTTCCGGCTGATGATGTGGTGGGTTGTGATTCGAACATTCTTGGGGTGATGTGGACTTTCTCTTGGGCCGGTAGGTTGTGGTGGTGTTTCTTCCACCACTTGTCTAGACGTGCCGGCAGAACGTCATCTTGTACTTCGAGGGATTCGCGCAAGAACGTGGCCATCTCTTGTAGTGCGAGCGGGAGATTCTGTATGAACGGTCGCATTACGATTTCCTTGGGCAGGTTGAATTCTAAGGCTTTGTGCTCCATTTCCCTAAATAGCTCAGAAGGCGTACGTCTACCTAGGGACATCTGGCTCATTAATTCTGTAAGCCTGTCTTCTCGATCTGGTGTCAAACGTTGCTTGACGGCGCGTTGCAGGCTCTGCCATGGCTGTGCACATGTGCCCTCAGTGTATTGATGCAGTATATCTTTGAGTCCGCGTCTGAAAGACATTGGGATCGTCTCCCAATGATTTATGTTTATGAAGAATAATGTTTTGCACACAAGAAGTTATTCTTACACAAATATCTGGATTGGAATGAATATAATCAAATGATTGAAAACACATGATAATCTGAACATAGTAAAATGATTTATGTTATAAAGAAAAATGTTCTGTATAATCCATATAACGACTTCAATGACAAAAAAACTCACAAATATTTAGTTCAGTGTTTTATCCTCAGGTTATTATATTAATCCATTACTCCCTGAAGTTCGGATAGTTAACCACGGTAAATCCAATGCGTAACTTTTGCAACTAAGCGAAATAAGTTCACTGAGACACAATAGTCCACCGCGTGTTTTTTCCGTTTCGTGCGCGGTTCTGTTTCTTTTTTAAAAACACTATTAATTACAAATAAAATTGCAGTTCAAGAAGTATCGATTAAACCTGCTTGAGACTAAAAGAGATTGTTCCTAAAATCACAGCTAAGAGAAATATTGTTTAAGGACAGAGTTAGAATATTTGACCTTAAAGAGCACAGCGTTTGTAAAAATTGACCTTCGTTGGGTTGTAACACGGAGCCGCGTGTTACACTATATCTTTTGATGCTATTTTGAATGCGATTAATTTATTGAATATTGATCCGAATATTTTTAGATTACTTAAATACTATTTATATAATCGAAGAATGAGTATTCAAGTAAACGATTTGATATCTAAATCGAAACGAGTAACAAGTGGAGTTCCACAGGGATATAGTTTGGGGCCAATTTTGTTTAAAATTGTATTTGCACATTTGGAAACTAAGATCCCTAACGGTCGAATTTTCAAATTCGCTGATGATTTAAAAATAATCTTACCAATTGTTCTAAAAAATGTAGAATTCTCGAAAAATAATGTGACACTAGATTTGTATGATTTAAGTAAATACTTGTTAACACTAGGTCTGAGAATAAACAGTAAAATACGAGAGCTTTAAAAATAGGTAGCAGAACAGAATTTAATTATGTTTATTTTCATGATGCGGTGATTAATGATGTTTTTGAGATTAAACTTATGCAAGAAATTAAGGATTTAGGTGTTACGACACTAATTAATTGCCGACATATTGCGTAAATTAAATTCAATTTTATTTACGTTGCACCAATGAGAAAAAGCGAAACTTGCCGTTAACCAATAGTGTGCAAGTAGACATATATTACTATGGCATGGCTATTTAAGCACGGCAAATTTACCATGCAATTCAGTTGTCGCATTTGCCTTCTGCTTTGCGTTACGTGTGCGTGCTGTCGGCTGTCATACCTACGCTGGTTATTGGATTGTCTTCACCAACAATTGGCAACATCCGTGACACATCTTGTTGCTGTACAACCAGCGAGACGAGCCAATTAATGCAGAACTTCAACGAAGTTTCCACATCGAGATTACAACGCAACAACAGAAGGAACCACAGCCAGAGTCAACCCAAGGCTCTAGGACATCTTCACACTGAAGGATCTTTCTCGGCATTTGCCGGAGAACGCACGACCGGCCCTGTTAAGGGCCCCTTATCAGAACAATAACTCTATATCCATAGCACTTTAACCGAGTTTCTAACGTCGTACGGCATTTACTTGAAGCTGGGACGTTTACAAAATTGCGACCGCGCCAGGATATTGAGTATTGTACTGCTTTTTTTGGTATAAATAAAATTGACTTTCTTTTTCATTTATTTGGGATAAAAATAGATTAACATTTGCGTTTACGTCTTCTTTACTCTGATCGTAGTCTTCTGGGAATTTTGTTGGGTATATGTTCGTGGATCTGTGGTGAATTTTTTGGGTATAATAAGAAGAATAATACATTTATTTGGCATCAAAGGCCAACTGGCCCTCTGTTCAACTTTCCTACGTACAAAACTGCACCGTACGTACTCGACAGGCTCAATTGCGGAAAATTTCAATTTTTGGAAGCAGTTACTGTGACGTGTTTTGTGAAGGAACTAATTCATCTGTGTTCTGCGCTCATTCAACTGCGGAAGACCTTCAACTGTGGAAGCTGTTTGTGGGTAAGCGTTTCGTTAAAGTATATTTATACATTTTCATATTGCTTATAAATTTATGCTTTTAAGATCCCGTAAGATTTTTAGAATGTCAAGTCCAATTTTAGATATTGATGTTCCTGTTTGGGTTTGAGATAGTGAACTATTCTTTATGCGCGTAGACTCCGCTTTCTCCCCGTTTCCTGATTATGTCAGTCATCAAAAACAGTCAAAGGTTTTTGCTAAACTACCTTCTGAAATGCAGCGACGGATTTATCCTAAGTTTGAGGCCATTAGGAAGCTACCTAATCTAATTTTTGGCCTTCAAAACGAAGTAGAATCCTTGCTTGGGCCCACAGACACTGAGCAGATAATAAATAAATATGCGCAGTTAGACATGCCAAACCTTGGCCCCATCGAAATTTTGAGGGAATTACGGAAACGTTGGTATAAACCCAACATTTCTGACCATGAGGCTAAGGTCGTTTTTATGAACAATCTTCCACAAGCATTAAAACTATTTGCCAGACAACGTCCCAACACTCTCTCTATAGATGACTTATCTGAGCGATGTGAGTTAGAATATAGGGTTTTGGAACCCAAAGTAAATCCGTCACCCTTATGTTCACCCCCACAAGATGATAGACTCTCCTCTTTAGAGAGGACAGTGGCGAACATGGCTAGAGTTCTAGAAGGATTGGCCATTACAAAACCCGAGCTAAATCAACTGAATACTCGACCGAAATTTATTCCTAAACTTAATTATAACGGTAGGCGGCGATCGAGATCCCCGCAATCCTTTAACAAATATGCCCCAAAGAACTGGTGATATAACCACCAGAAGTTTTTTTATTCATGCCAACTCTGTCTTTGTCGTTCCAAAGAATTTCCGAATGAGTGCCAATTTCCACAGTTGATGGAAAGGACAACAGATCACAGGCGCAAGGGTGTATCAGGATCGGGAAACGTTTGGCGCAGGAAGTAGAAGACCGTACTTTCTGCGCATCAACGGCATCAACGGCGCCACAGGGAAGTAACCAATTACAAACCGACATCACTGTCGACTCTTTTTGTCCACGCCGAATTTTTCACATAGAGAGCCAAACGGACAACGCCGGTCGCAATCACCAGCCTACTTGTTTGCATGACCCGGCCAAACAGCCAAACGAGCTTCTGCACCTTCTTGATTTCAAAACTGGCGAAGAGTTCATCGTAGACACAGGTGCAGCAGTCTCAGTTCTCAAGGGTGATTCAATGGCCGAGATGTCGCTAGGCGTTCTTCTCGCAACAGCTACAGGCGAGCCCATACCAACTTATGGCTGCCAATACCGCACACTCAACATAGGTCTACGACGCGAATTTTCTCACAATTTCATCATTGCCAAGGTCTCACATAATATAATAGGCCTTGATTTCCTTCTTAAATTTTGGCTCATTGTTGACCTTGCCAATCAAAAGATCATCGACCCCTCCACCGGACTTGAGCAAAAGTTTTGGACACTTGCCCCCGAGCGTTTGGAGTTACAGGTCATTCAGCCAACCCCAGTGCATCATTCAGCAGAGATATCAGCAGCTCTTCAAAAATACAAGTCGCTTTTCGATCTTAAAAAGTCAGAGCTACGAGTCTCCAACACGATGCACCATATCGTCACAGAAGGACAACCTATTTCACTCAAGAAGCGACCACTGGCCCCTGCTAAGCTGAAAGCTGCCCAAGAGGAATTCTCAAAGCTTTTGGAAGTGGGAATCATCAGACCATCGAAAAGTTCATGGGCGTCACCACTGCACTTAGTCTCCAAAGCAAAAGGATCGTACAGAGCCTGCGGAGATTACCGTAAGCTAAATTCAGTTACAAAATCTGAGGCATATCATTTTCCAAATATTAACACTTTACTTGAAAAACTCAACGGCAGCAATTTCTTCTCAGTGATTGACTTCAGACATTACATACCGGTAGCACCAAAGGATATCGAGAAAACTGCAGTCATCACACCATTTGGCCTTTTTGAATATCTTTACATGCTTTTGGATTTAAGTGTGCTACACAGACATTTCAAAGATTCATGGACAACATACTTTGCGACGACTCTGCTTATTATATGTCATATCTTGATGACATTATGGTATTCAGTCCAGAATTAGAATCTCATGCGAAGCATCTACGAAATGTCCTCTCACGCTTATCCAACCACGGACTCAAGATCAACTGCGACAAGACCCAGATTGCAACTACATCCGTGGACTTCTTAGGGCATCGTATCACGCCGAAAGGTATTCAACTGTTGCCGTGAAAGGCGAATTCAATCAAGAATATCAAGTAACAGAGGACTGTTAGCGAAATGCAGAAAATCCTGGGAGTACTAAACTATTATCGTAAGTTCCTTCCGGGCCTTTCAAAATAACTTTATCCTTTGTGCATGCACCTGCGGAACCAAAAAGGACTTAGCAAGAATTCCATCATTGCTTGGTCATCCGAAGACGAGTAATTACTTCGACTCGCCATCAACTCGTTAGAAAATGCCACAATGCTAATGCATCCAGATTTCGAAAAGCCATTTCTACTCACGACAGATGCTTCTGATTTCGCTATTGGAGCCACTTTGGAACAAGAGATCGACGGAGTTCGGAAGCCTATCAGTTTCTTCTCGCGTACTCTCCAACCAGTAGAAACAAGGTACGACACTTTCGGCTGAGAACTTCTCGCTATCCACGACGCAGTGCGCCATTTTATCAGCATCATTGGCAGTAGCAGATTTGTTGTTTTCACAGATCATGCACCATTAGTTAGCGCACTTCGAAACGCAACTTCATCTATCGCCAAGTACCCTGCCAGAATGCAAAGACAGCTTTCTCGTCTAAGCAAATGGCAATTTGACATCTTTTACGTCAAGGGCAAACAGCACTTCATTGCAGATGCCCTGTCCAGGCCAGACGTCTCTCTACAACCACCTTCGCCGTCACCATTCACTGTCAACTCTGTGACACTCAGTGAACCTGCACTAACGCCAACCCTCCTGCGAACGGAACAACGCGGTGACATTCACATTCAAAGATCAATAGCCCGTCACCCAACCAAGTTCATATGCCGTCTCTGGGAAGGCTTACCAATTGTTTACTTCACGGATACGCAGCCCAACAAGCCAGTTCTGCCGACCAGCCTTCAGAGAAACGTTTTCGATTCAATTCACTCAATTTCTCACCCAGGAAGCCAAGCGACTGTCCGACTTCTTACAGATCGTTTCTGGGGTCACAGACTTAGGCAGAATGTTAAACGATGGGTCTCAGAGTGTGCAATTTGTCAGAAAAACAAGATCACACGACACACTCGTTCTAAGTTGCAACATTTTCGATCTACTTCTCGCCTAGCCATCGTCCACATCGACATAGTTCATCTGACAAAGGTTCAAGGTTTCAGCTACCTTCTAACTATGATCGATAGATTTACACGGTGGCCGGCGGCATTACCTCTTGGCACCATTTCTGCAGACGAAGTAAGTAACGGTTTTATCTTTGTATGGATATCCGATTTTGGTGTTCCCAATGAGGTCATCACGGACAAAGGCACTTGCTTCTCATCTAGTCAAGGAGGTGGGTGCTGAGAATGCAAGTAATTCAAAGCTGCTTTAGCATCCTCGTCCATTAATGGCAACTCAGTCGATGCACTACCTTTAGTTCTTCTTGCCATGCGTTCCCGTACTCGCGAATCCATTAAAACGTCTGCGTCACAACTCTTGTATGGCATGGATCTACGCCTGCCTAGTCAGCTTCCACGTCTACTACCCGCACAGGATGACCCACAAGACGAAGCTATCCGCCTTTGGCTTCATTTCGCCTTACATGTCTGAACAGCAGCCAAGGCATACGCCTCGTCCAGTCTTCGTTCACCCACAGCTCCACAGCTGCAAGAGAGTACTCGTTCGCAACGACAATGCTGTTGCACCACTACAACCAAAGTATGGCGGTACTTACCCGATTTTGCTCAGACAACCAAAATACTTCATTATTATGCAAGGCGCTACACCGACATCAGTAAGCATAGACAGGTTGAAACCGTTTATCGAACCACCTGATCCTGAGAGCGTTCAACCTTCTACACACGTCTCAGGCTCCGTCTGCCCACAATCTCAACCTGCTTTGTATAACGCGTAATTAATTTTTTTTAAACATTAGCATTAACTACAAATTTTTTCAAACCTTAAGTTAATTTTCGTATTTGTCTCACGTGGCATAACCAGCTGTTCTTAGCTAACAATTGTGTAGCATTTTGAACAGTTCTTTGGTATTATGATATCCCTGAGGCCATGTTCGTGTACATATTTTTATGCAGTTACCGTTGATTTTATGTGTATATATTTTTACATTATAATGTATTTCTTACACATGACATCACACTGCCTATTTTGGTATGACCAGCTACTTAGAGCTAACGCTTTCGTGTAGCAACACTAAGTAGTGATCAGCTTCATATCATAGTACAGGCCACTTTCAATGCATATCTCAACTTTATCAATTGAACAAAGACCACTCTACAAATGTCATGACCACAACTTCGAGCACTCTAGCTCCTTTGGTCGTATACAAACACATTGACAACGAACCAATCTGCTTAGGTTTTAACTTAAACCTGGCAAATTCTGAGGCGATTTACCTCGAAATCTTCACGCTGCCGCTCCCAAAACTTACACTGCTCTATTTTGCCTCACGTGGTATGATCGACCACTAGAGCTAACAATTTGTGTAGCAATTCCTAGTGGTTACCTGGCATCATATCATTGTTGAAGCAACCAACAATCATATTTTAGCCCAGCATTTATGGTTCATCATATTTTTGCTTAACTTGGTTAGAACTCTGTCATACATTTCTTATCTAGCCTCACAGAGAGGAATTTTTTTCCTTTTTTTCAGAGAGGAAAGTGTTGTTACGACACAAGATAATGGCCGACATATTGCGTAAATTAAATTCAAATTTATTTACGTTGCACCAATGAGAAAAAAGCGAAACTTGCCGTTTAACCAATAGTGTGCAAGTAGGCATGGCATGCTATTTAAGCACAGCAATTTACCATGCAAGCTAGTTGTTGCAATTGCATGCTGCCTTCCGTCACGCGTGTGCGTTCTGTCGGCTATCAATACCTACGCTGGTGATTTGATAATTTCACCAACAATTGGCTACATCCGTGACTCATCTTGTTGCGGTACAACCAGCGAGATGAGCCAATTAATTGCAGAACCTGAACGGCGTTTTCCACATCGTGATTACAACTCGACAACGGGAGGAACAACAACCAGATTCCACCCAAGGCTCTAGGACATCTTCACACTCTGAATAATTCAGGTGAACACATGACCAAGCCCTCTTAAGGGCCTCCTTATCAGTAACAAATCTATATTCAGAGCACCTTAACCGAGTTTGTAACGTCGTACGGCATTTACTTGAAGCTGGGGCGTTAACACAAGTATGTAAAATTTTCGCATTTTATACAGATTTACTATAGATATTGTACATGTAAACGCCCCGGCTTCAAGTAAATGCGGTACGACGTTACAAACTCGGTTAAGGTGCTCCGAATAGAGATTTGTTACTAATAGGGGGCCCTTAAGAGTGCCTGGTAATGCGTTCTCCTGAATTATTCAGAGTGTGAAGATGTCCTAGAGCCTGGGGTGGACTCTGGTTGTTGTTGTTCTTACTGTAATCACTATGTGGATAACGTTGTTCAGGTTCTGCAATTAATTGGCTCATCTCGCTGGTTGTACGGCAACAAGATGAGTCACGGATGTAGCCAATTGTTGGTGAAACTATCAAATCACCAGCGTAGGTATTGACAGCCAACAGAACGCACACGCGTGACGGAAGGCAGCATGCAATTGCAACGACTGACTTGCATGGTAAATTGCTGTGCTTAAATAGCATGCCATGCCTACTTGCACACTATTGGTTAAACGGCAAGTTTCGCTTTTTTCTAATTGGTGCAACGTAAATAAAATTGAA
>JAQBSW010008147.1:0-36035 GCA_029291075.1 Eudiplozoon nipponicum | reverse complement strand
GTAGTAGTAGTAGTAGTAGTAGGATAACCGTGTTTGCACCACATATATAAATGCTAAACAAATATTAGGCAATTTAAGAAGCTGAAAATATGCAACAAATTTATATAATAAATGTGGCGAAAATATTGCTCACTTAAAAGCAGAATTTTTCATTATACTTTTTCAAATATTTTAACAACAATGATATAAATAAATGAACAGTGATTGCGCGGGCAGTGATAACAATTATTTAAATCAAGAAAGCGATCTTCATGTAGACACTAGTTCCTTTACATGCATACATTTTTCTGTATAAAATAAGCATTGTATAATGTGGGAAAGGCAATTCGTCTAGTAGGTCGATTTCGTACTTGTTGCAAACTCTTCAAGTATTGGACAGTTCATAAAGCGATCCCCAAAAAGGTTGAATCTGATGTACTGGATGAATTGCGTATTCTAATTTATATAATGCTTGGTTAACAGCGGCAAATGTATGGTTATAATGGGATCGGGGTTTACGTTAGGATCGCTATGTTGATTTTTTTGTAGTTTTAACAATACATTAAAATGGAAACTTGCGGAAATCTCAGGCAAACTTTTAAAAAAATGAATGTTATAAAATCTGTCAACACTAACTAATGATCACTCAATTTCAAAAAGATATCGAAAATATTTATAATTCACTCTGGCGGGGCTTAAGATTAATTCGAATGAAGTACACTAATTTTATTATTTTTGTCTGTATATTTCTGCCCATTTACGTACGGCTTTCTGTGTTTTGAGAAATCTAATTGTTTTCAATAAACACGGGCCTAGAATTATCGACAGTAGAAGTCATTCGTGTCACATTAGTTTCATTCCCACAGGTAGGTCGTGGATTTCAGAAAATATTGTCCTTCTTGCCATTTTCTAAATTGATTGCATTATCTCAATCTTTCGTTTAACATTTAACGGTTCCTTTGGAAATATCGTTAGGCATATAAATACCAAGGAAATAATACGCTTATTATTTGCATTGCAGATTTGCATAGCGCTTTTTAAATTATGACACGTAGGCGAAACCCAATATATTCAAATGAAGGAAATTGCTAAACTTCCTGCCAAATAAATAGAAAAGACATTTAAAATTGACAATATTGCCAAATGATTTTGTAGCATAAATTTGCGCAAATCAAAGCACACTTGGTTTTTTTAAAATTCCTTTGGTCATAAATTATTTCGGAGAAAAAACTTTCAAGTGTCTTATGAGATCGTTCAAAAAAAGCATAAATAATTTATGGTTGTTGGAACTATGAATCAAGGAGTAAATATGCACAATAAATGCAATCCTGCGGGTTTGCTTACATAAATACGCACATATTAATTCACCAATTAGAAAAATGTTATTGCAATATTGCAGCCGAATTCTTACATTCTAAATATTTAACTGTACATACAAATTGCGAACTACTTTAAAGGTAAATAGTATAAAATTGCAGAAATCATACAATATGAGATTTCCGAAGTCTAGGCCTTCAGTTGTGTGGCCCTGTTCCTAATAGTCTTCGCGCGGCCTGCTACCATTCCTTGCACTTAGAACATGTTAAATGAGGACACACAGTGGTCCAACTGATGGATAGCATTTGTTATTTCAAGCGCTCCTTAATTTATATACACATATATATATATATATATATATATATATATATATATATATATATATGTGTGTGTGTGTGTGTATGTGTGCTGTGTGTTCTTGTGCGTGTGTACTTGTGTGTGTTACTGTGTCCATAACACGAGGATCAATTTTGTTATACAAAAGTTAAGCATCTGTATCTTCTCCTAAAGCTATAACAACTATTTGTAGATTTTATTTTTATAAATTAGATCCGAAGAAATATTGCAACGACGACAGTCTGATGCAGAGATTAATGCATTAATTTTTTTAACACAATCTTGATCTATTTAGCGTACTGAAAAACTGTTGGAATTTATTCTTTGAAATACTCTAAAGAACCTGAATAAATACTTCTTCACTTAGGGCGTTTCTTATGGCTCGTGACTTTTAAGTAAATGCGTGCCAACTCAATTATTTAAAGCGTCAATTTGAACGTTTATTCATGAGAAATTTTCGCACGGCCATTAGCATAAATTGATATCCATCAGGTTGGTATCATGTACCGACTCGGAAACCATAGTGTTAGTACCATGTACCTTTTCGGTACAATAATGTTGGTATCGGCTACTAACACAATAGCCATAGTGTTAGTATCCTTTACAGACTCGGTATATATATTATATAGTGTGAGTTAGCGTTGAAGTCGCATTGTCGTTGACTTTATATGATGTTAGCTTCACTATTGCAGGTTTACACATTCGTCTAGGAGATTGTACCGTCCTATTATTCCACATTCTTCGACCAAATATATAGTGGTTAAAGGGCGTAATACCGGCTCCTACTGATGAGTCGCCAGTAAGCACGAAACGAATGTGCATGAGATTATACTTTCCGTTCATGCTGCCTTTGGTTTATCCTTCTGGTCACAACTGAACTAATTTGTTACTAGGTTCGCAACACCTAATACATACTTGCATATATATTAGTTCTTCGCAACAAACAGTATTTAACTGTAATAACGTTACCCGATTATTTATTTCAGTTTTTAAACGAATGTTCGATTTAATTAAAATTGTAGATTTAATAAGTGATACTTTTTCCGGAATTTCCTAATGCGTTGGTCTAGTAGAAAATTTTTGCCAATAAAGAAATTTAGGAATGGTTCATCTTAATTTGCTCAACGAAACAATTAATCTAACTTTTAAATAAAAACATAATATTAAACACATCTATGCCGAATAATATAGATTAATATATTACAGGATTTAACGTAAACTAAAAGGGTTGAGAATAGAATTCTAAAATCATATTATGTTAATACTGTACGTGACTGGAAATATCGGCTGCACAATTTCTATGCAGTCACGAACATAAGCTGTTTGTAGCATTCGCCACATACATATATATAAATAGAAAAAACAGTTAAACAATAATTGATTGCGCGGGTGGTAGTAGCAATTCTTTATATCAAGTTTGCGAGCTTGAAGTAAACACCAATCCCATTATATTTAACAAGTTGTCGAACAACATGACATAGCAAGACTACTTGTTGTGAGAGCCGCATATATAATTTTGCGGTTTGATCCTCGCTAGTCAGTTTGCCGTCTTACTCTGATGATGATCATGGAAGGTCGAAACACGTCAGTGTGTCGCATATGGCAGAAATTTTTTTATGTTGTTCGACGACTGGTTAAATATAATGGGTTTAGTGTTTACTTCAAGCTCGCAAACTTGATTTAAAGAATTGTTACCACCACCCGCTCAATCAATTATTGTTTAATTGTAATACTATACGTGTTCTATATATTAAATTTAAATTAAAATACAAACAGGCCTTTAATATAGCATTAACAGACAATAAATGGTACATTTTAGTAATTATTTAAATAGTTTTATAATCAAATTTATTTAGTACATTTCAAAAAAATATTTCATGCAAAATTCCAAAATGTTCCGTCAGGCGAAACTAAACAAAAAACAAAACGCTGTTATGGTTTCATATTCTATATTGCGGAAAGAATCCAAACAATAATTCATAAGGGAACTGGAAAGCCACATGCCAATGTTAGTGCACGAACGAACTGGTTATGTTTGAACAATACTCCAAAATAATAAAACCAGCATTGGTTGCGCGGGCGGTTATAACAATTACTTTTAATCATGATTGCGATCTTGATATAAAAACCTGACATAAATTTGTCTATTTTAACTCAGTATTGTATTGTGTGGACTAGGCATTTTATCCAGTAGAACGGTTTCGTCCCTATTGGGAGTTTTGGTTCGAGTCCTCTCCGCGGCAAATTCTGGGTAGTACTTTGTGAACGCTCAATATAGACGAAACCGATCTACTGGTGGAATTGCCTTTTCCACCCCATACAATACTTAGTTTGTACTGACAAATTTAAGTACATAATGGGCCAGGTGTTTGTATCAACTTGGCCACGTTGATTAAAGGTAATTCTCCAAAATATCTGTTTATAACGATATCCTTCGTACAGGAAATCAGTTTAGCACACCTAGCTTTAATTTAGTTTGAAAGGGGTTTTGTTTATTTTTCTCAATTCTGGCCGAATGATTCATGTTTAGCTAGAAATGTACGTGCAATATCAACCTTGTTTTACAGACAAAGGCCGAAAATCGAGAAAAAAACTTTTTTCTGCATATGCTTATAATGGATTGCCAGCAGATATAATTAAAATTGTGGATGGCGTTAATTGCCGATGTAAATATAACAAGCTTTCTTGGTGGATTTAATCAAAACTAAGTCAGTTGTAAAAAAGCGTGAATGCTAGTTGAGAACGCAATATACCTTTTAAGTCTTTCGTTATCTCTTCACTGTTATACTGTCGATTAAACTGTATCGTGTTTCATTATATTATTATTTATATGCATAATTACATTATAAGTTGTGTAACCATTAATTTAATAAGTAATATGTATACGATCCAACATATTTTTGAGACATTCAGACGAACGAAATCACAAAATTCTATTAATCAATTTGGTAGCGAAGGCTTTTTTCCAGTTCAAGATGTTTTGATTGTCTTGTGGAAGACTGCTGATTGAACAGCCCATGAGGAAACGTCAGAGAATCGTACACTTCGTTTTCAATTTTAATCTGAACCTTTCACTATAATTTAAATAACTCATGAAGCAGTTATTCAGCACGCACATGACTTTCATGGGCCAAAATTAAATTATCACCCTAACAGTTTTAGAGTTAGAAATCACTTAATAGCTTCGAGCTTTTACGTTAAAAAGTTTACAAAAAATACCAGATACGATCGGAGCCAAAGCTAAACATGTCACTTGACACTTTTGTCGTCCTGTGTAGATAGCTAAGGAAAACAACTTCGACATCAGAAGGACACAAGAAAAGGAATTTTTTTAAATCCACATTAGTTTGATTAAAACGTGGTAAATTTCATCATAGATAAGGCATATGATCATGTTACCTCATTTTGAGGCTATTGCTGCAAATTAATATTTTACAGAACTGTGATAACACAAACAAATTGTTAGCGCATTAGAATTGCCATTTGTTTTTCCAAATTACATGTGAAACTTTGATTGTTTTTTTCTTTTTAAAGTTATGAACTTTTTTCTGTTCTTTTATAAAATTTGAACTATCAATTACAAAGCATTTTTCACATTCCTATTATATTACATGAATTTATCGCCAAAAAAGAAAATCTTGAAATTAAGCTGTATTACAAAAATTATTTGTCAACAAGAATCAATATGTTAAAAATTAATTTATAGGGTATGAATGACAAGGCACTTTATCATTGCAAGACGGTTTATAAAGCAAAAGAAAAATACATATTTGCAAATGCGCAACATACTACAACGACTTCACACATCGACCTAAAAGGTTTTTCCAACTACGGTATTAAATGATTGCACGCAACAAAAAAAGTTGGTAATATAATAATGGCTCGTGAATAAACAAAATTGTGGACAACGCGATTTAATAGCTTAACAAATTGCTTACATTTACCCTATTTTCTGTATTTTTTACAGCTCGAAATGAAACAGATAACTTTTTCCCTAAACAAGAAAGATAAGTGAAGAATGTAATACATGAATAAGAAAAAATACGTCTACATATTTGAACACAAAGAATGCACAACAAATACAATAGATGATTGCACAATTAAAGTAAAAGTAATAAAAAATGAATTAATAAATATGGTGACGTTTTACTGGCTAGATTTTTATGATTCTGTTCTCAGAATAACCTGAAAATTGCTTCATTTAACAAAGTCAATTCACTTAGTGTACTGAATGTGTTCTTATGAGACTCTCGTACAGTAGTTAACAGAATTTTGCCGCGGACAGGGTTTGAATCTGGGCATGCCTGTTCCAAAAGCTGTAACTCACCCACTGCGCTACCCTGCCGCAGCCTGCAAGCTATTTTAGGTTATATACTAATTTATGTTTCCCGATTCACCTTTCCTTTAGGTGGAGCATATTAGGCATCTCCGTGGACATGATGTTCCCACTAACCATCTTCAACCTGTCAATTTATTGCAGATACCTCGCTATTTGATGAACTGATATTGAATTGAATATTTATATAAATAAGCTATCATTTATTGCGCGGTTGAAGAAAATTGTTAGTTAAATCAAAGGTGCGTTTTTGATGTTAAAACAAACATTTGCCAGTATAAACTAAGCATTTTATAACGCAGAAAAACCAATTCAATTAGTAGAACGGTTTCGTCTTTATTCTTGAAGTAATTACCAAATATTTCTAGTAAATGGGACTCGATAATAGTGCCTTTGCTATTTTATTGGAAGTTTTAATGTTGTTGTTGGTCGTTCTGGCGATTTTATCGTTTCTGTAATTAGTATTGTTGTCTATGTAAGTGGTGTCGTGGATTTTTCTGGTCGTGGAGTTTTGGTTTTGCTGGTGATATTGATAATATTTTCTAAAATCGTTTTACCGAGTGATCCACCAAAAATATTTTTTTCAGATATGTCAAAATACAAAATAAAACACAAGAAAAATTTTGTCCGACATGCATCCAACTCAGGAAAACTAATAACATTTTATTGACATAAAATGTAGAATAATGAATTAAATATAAAATAAAAATTACTTTAATTAAAACTACAAAATCGCTACTTTTGAAGTATATTTAGTTTTGACAAAAAAACTATATAAATGTTGTTTTATACCTTCGATAAGACATATATATATATATATATATATATATATATATATATATATATATATATTGGGATTTTATTCATATGTTATTTCGATGTGAGCAATCCATTGTATAAGTTAAGAAAGTCTAGTCATCTTGTGTAACGGTTTCGAAATTTTAGGGAACGCAACATGTACTTGCCGGAATTTGCTAAAATCTACATTTGAATCGGAAAATTTGGCTTGTAAAAATTCCTGTCTTTTAATATTCCATGTGATGAAAAGGTTAGTCAAACAATTTAAGTGGAGATATATCAGATATTTTCGTGGAAAGACTCCACGAGTCTGAAGCTGATGTATCTCATTTCGAGCCCGTGTTGAAAAAAAATCCGTAATGAACTTGAATAATTTTCAGTGAAGTCGTAACTAGTCTACATGATGAATATAATTTACATTATAATGCAACACTTCTTTATACTAGTATGTATTAGGTGTTGCGAAACTAGTAACAAATTAGTTCATTTGTGACCAGAAGGATAAACCAAAGGCAGCATGAACGGAAAGTATAATCTCATGCACATTCGTTTCGTGCTTACTGGCGACTCATCAGTAGGAGCCGGTATTACGCCCTTTAACCACTATATATTTGGTCGAAGAATGTGGAATAATAGGACGGTACAATCTCCTAGACGAATGTGTAAACCTGCAATAGTGAAGCTAACATCATATAAAGTCAACGACAATGCGATTTCAACGCTAACTCACACTATACAATATATATACCGAGTCTGTAAAGGATACTAACACAATGGCTATTTAGTTAGTAACCGATACCAACATGATTGTACAGAAAAGGTACATGGTACT
The DNA here is from genome assembly GCA_029291075.1 of Eudiplozoon nipponicum. Taxonomy (NCBI): domain Eukaryota; kingdom Metazoa; phylum Platyhelminthes; class Monogenea; order Mazocraeidea; family Diplozoidae; genus Eudiplozoon; species Eudiplozoon nipponicum. The sequence goes on along the minus strand of JAQBSW010008147.1, from coordinate 28,437 downwards.
AACACTATGGTTTCCGAGTCGGTACATGATACCAACCAGATGGATATTATTATATGCTAAAGTTCACCGAAATTGAGAATTACAACAATTTCTGAACACCTGTTCCTCCAGTAAATCCATACACACTGGCCTAGATCGATATCAGTTATCACATTTCGCGGTAAGCATGACATCATTCAATTCAATATATTACAGTTAAATGCTGTTTGTTGCGAAGAGCTAATATATATGCAAGTATGTATTAGGTTTTGCGAACCTAGTAACTAATTAGTTCAGTAGTGACCAGAAGGATAAAACAAAGGCAGCATGAACGGAAAGTATAATCTCATGCACATTCGTTTCGTGCTTACTGGCGACTCATCAGCATGAGCCGGTATTACGCCCTTTAACCACTGTATATTTGGTCGAAGAATGTGGAATAATAGGACGGTACAATCTCCTAGACGAATGTGTAAACCTGCAATAGTGAAGCTAACATCATATAAAGTCAACGACAATGCGACTTCAACGCTAACTCACACTATATAATATATATACCGAGTCTGTAAAGGATACTAACACTATGGCTATTGTGTTAGTAACTGATACCAACATTATTGTACCGAAAAGGTACATGGTACTAACACTATGGTTTCCGAGTCGGTACATGATACCAACCAGATGGATATCAATTTATGCTAAAGTTCACCGAAATTGAGAATTACAACAATTTCTGAACACCTGTTACTCCAGTAAATCCATACACTCTGGCCTTGATCGATATCAGTTATCACATTTCGCGGTAAGCATGACATCATTCAATTCAATATATTACAGTTAAATACTGTTTGTTGCGAAGAACTAATATATATGCAAGTATGTATTAGGTGTTGCGAACCTAGTAACAAATTAGTTCAGTTGTGACCAGAAGGATAAACCAAAGGCAGCATGAACGGAAAGTATAATCTCATGCACATTCGTTTCGTGCTTACTGGCGACTCATCAGTAGGAGCCGGTATTACGCCCTTTAACCACTATATATTTTGGTCGAAGAATGTGGGATAATAGGACGGTACACATTCCGAACATGCTGTCTTTGGTTTTTTCTTCTGGTTGATGATCGTGCAATTTGTGTTAGGCTACGCGGCACCTAATACATACTTGCATATATATTAGTTCTTCGCAACAGACAGTATTTAATTTATTCATACTGACAATTTTTATATACAATCAAAATCCTGCGATACAAACATCGAATCAGTATTACTTCAATAATTGATTTGTTGTATGGTCCATAGTAAAAGATTGTTGATGGCTAGTTAATACGTTTTAGAAAAAGAGACAAGATTGCATGTAGTTTGCAGCTAAAGCGGCGAATTAGATGAGCGTAATATTCCTAATCTAACATGCCCCCGCCATGGCAATTTTTGTCAAGTACTTGAATAGTTCCCATTTAGGAAGAAACGGTCTATTTAATAACATGCCAAGACTGCCTTATACTGACAACAAATGTTATCAAAATCCCGCGATAAAAACATAAATTCTTAATCGATTCCCCATGTGACATGATGTCTGTTCTATATTGAAACATTGGGATTAGCTAATTAAAAATAGTATGTTGAAATAGATGACAAATAGGCTCCACCAAAACGGGAGGCAAGCAGAAAACCTCAGTTGGCTAATGAAATTAAATAGTTTGTAGTGAGCGTCAGGGTTCGCATAGTGGATGAGTAAAAATTGCGTGCTCTGGTTCGAGTCTCAGCTGCAATCGTTCCTGACAAATACTCGACGGGTTCTCAGCGAAAGAAAAAACCCGATTTATTTGTGTGTTTATTAGTCCACTCGGTTGCTTTAATGGGCAATGTAAGCGCTTTACTGTAATTTACTTTCAACGACGCAGAACGCAAAAATAATTTCTGTCAGATATACACATTTAGCTATGTCTGTGACAAAAACAAACAAAGTTTTCAATTTGCATGAACATGAGTTAAGGTCAAACGAACATTGGTTGCGCGGGTGGTGATAACAATTATTATAATCAAGGTTGCGGTCTTGATATAAACACCTGACCCATTAATTACTTACATATGTCAGTATAAACTAAGAATTGTATAGTGTAGAAAAGGCAATTCATCCAGTAGACCGGTTTCGTCCTTATTGGGAACTCATCAAGTACTGGCCAGAATTTGCCGCGGACAGGATACGAACCTGGGCACGTCTGCTTCGGAATCTGGTGCTCTAACCACTGAGCTATCCTGCCGCACACTACACTACACACAATTTTCAGTTATATACTAACTAATGTAACTTGGTTAGTCAATTTTTTCCTTTAGGTGGAGCTCATATGGCATCCATTTAGACCCAAAGTTCCAACTAACCATGCCCAATCTGTCATTACTGAACAGACACCACATTACATGGGGAAATGGTATTGAAATGAACATTTATATAATTAAACGAACATTGGTTGCGCGGGTGGTGATAACAATTATTATAATCAAGGTTGCGGTCTTGATATAAACACCTGACCCATTAATTACTTACATATGTCAGTATAAACTCAAGAATTGTAAATTGTAGAAAGGCAATTCATCCAGTAGACCGGTTTCGTCATTGGACTATGAAGGATTACTAACAGTTAATGTATAACTGAAAAACGTGTGTAGTGTATTGTGCGGCAGGTAGCTCAGTGGTTAGAGACACCGGATTCCGAAGCAGACGTGCCCAGGTTCGTAGTCCTGTCCGCGGCAAATTCTGGCCAGTACATGATGAGTTCCCAATAAGGACGAAACCGGTCTACTGGATGAATTGCCTTTTCTACACTATACAATTCTTAGTTTATACTGACATATGTAAGTAATTAATGGGTCAGGTGTTTATATCAAGACCGCAACCTTGATTATAATAATTGTTATCACCACCCGCGCAACCAATGTTCGTTTAATTATATAAATGTTCATTTCAATACCATTTCCCCATGTAATGTGGTGTCTGTTCAGTAATGACAGATTGGGCATGGTTAGTTGGAACTTTGGGTCTAAATGGATGCCATATGAGCTCCACCTAAAGGAAAAATTGACTAACCAAGTTACATTAGTTAGTATATAACTGAAAATTGTGTGTAGTGTAGTGTGCGGCAGGATAGCTCAGTGGTTAGAGCACCAGATTCCGAAGCAGACGTGCCCAGGTTCGTATCCTGTCCGCGGCAAATTCTGGCCAGTACTTGATGAGGTTCCCAACAAGGACGAAACCGGTCTACTGGATGAATTGCCTTTTCTACACTATACAATTCTTAGTTTATACTGACATATGTAAGTAATTAATGGGTCAGGTGTTTATATCAAGACCGCAACCTTGATTATAATAAAATGAGTTAAGGTCGTTTAATTATCACCTTTCTTGTTGTTTGTTTATTCGTTGGTCCTTTCCTATATAAAACAGCTTTTGAAAACCGTACAGTCATTTTCGCATGTCGATGAATTTAGAGGTTTTTGCTGGAATTTTACTAAACTTCAGCACTAGATGCTGATTATAAGGAAAAAGTTTAACTGCTCAGCATATTGTGTGAAAAAATCTTTTCCCTGGTGTATATATATATTTTTTAATAATAATCATGCCTTTTAATATTACATAGTTTATTTCAAATGAGGAAGTTATTAATATGTTCTTTCTTCCTAATTAGAAATATATATATATACTATATATATATATATATATATATATATATATATATATATATATTGTTATCTTGGTTTCTTGATATGTACTCATTATCCAGAGATTTTATTTGTTAATATAGTATGTATAATCGGTTTATCACTATTTGCTTGTTCAATTAATCGGTTTTATGGTTGGCTATGTTTATATAATTTAATGTCAATTAGAAGCTTTCGTGCATGTGGTTAACATGTCCATAGATGAGCACGTGTTTAATGCAGCCGATCTTTCTAGTTAAGTACAATGTATGCCAGACTACTACATGAGAAAGCCGCATGTCTAATATTGCTTTGCATATATATGCAATGCGGTTGGATCCTCAGTTGTCAGTTTTCCATCGTACTCTGATGATGATAATGGAAGGTCGAAACGCGTCAGTGCGTGCGACTGGCGGTAGGTTTGCTATGTTGTTCGATGTCTCGTTAAATAAAATGGGATTGGTGTTTACTTCAACCTCGCAAACTTGATTTAAAGAATTGTTGTCACCATCCACACAATGAAATTTTTAAATAGTAATGCTGATTTTAACACCGAAATTTTTGCCTTTGATTTAGGTTATCTGTCATTCGGTTCTTCACGAATTTATTGCAACTGTTAAGTATTAGAATTTTGTTTTTTGGCAGTATTGTTTACATCTTGAATTAACTACAGAATGATTTTTTTGCCAATTGAATTGTATATCGTAACATATATAGCTATGCAAATTTGGGATTCTCACTAGCTACATTATTGCTACTGTCAGAAATTAGCTTGTAATTCTCAGTTTAAGTTATTTATTGGTCCCTGATTTTTGTCGTGTCCACTTAACGTGCTGGTTCCTATTCTAAACTTTCTGGCTGGAATTACTCCATCCCAAATGAGCTTCTTTTGGTATGTTGGCCACTAGCATCGTAGGGCTGCTCATACATTGCACAAACATTTATATTTTTAAATTATATAACATAAGGCTGAAAAGGCAATTAAATTTGCTGTCTTATCGCATAACTCTGTATATAATTAATAATTTTGAAATATGTAAACCTGTGTAAATGTTTACTAGCAGGAAGTTGACATCTGAAGGAATATAGCAAAGTGCTGTTATATTTGATGCCATATTTTGGCTCTTGTTGCTAATGTGACAAATGCGCCTAGAAGAAAATGATCTGGAGATCTTGCGTTCCAAGTAATATCTCTCAGTATCTCTACCTCTTTTCCGATCACGTACTCTAATAAAATCCTCCGAATTCAATGGCTTAGACTTATTACCAAGGTAATGTTATGCCTTAGTTAAGGTAATTTTGCAATGAATGTTATGCCCCGTATATTCAGTATTTTTGTAAACGGTCATAAAAATATTAAGACTTATTTCTCGTTTCATTTTGATAACTTTTACAGCCAGAAATCGGTATTCTTCAACGTAGATCATTTTGATGTAAGTTTAACGCATGCTCGCTTCTTGCAGAAAATAGATAGTGGTAACCTCGCCACAAATGTTAAAAACTATATCTTCTTCTAACCTTATGTATGATGAACTCCGTTCTGAAATTGGATTCAAAATTAAGGTCTGCAGATGGTACACGAATATGTCTTACGCGAGGAGTTTAATTGAATTTCCCATTGCAATACATTCAAATTTGCATAAATACTTCACAATAAGCCTGAGAAATCCGTCGATTTTGCACGCCAAAGGAGAAATCTACGATTTTTTTCTCGTATAGAGAAGTCAGGGCACTCTTTTTTCACAACTTCATATACAACAATTAACTCAGTTTCCAAGGGGATATATTTAGACAACCATTGATCGCGCAGGTTGTGTTAGCAATTCTCTAAATTACGTTTGCGAACTTGAAGTAAACACCACTCCCATTGCATTTAAACAGTCGTCAAAACATGGTAAAACTACCGTCTGTCACGCGTATCGACGCGTTGCATCATTCCATTATCATCATCAGAGCACGACAGTATCTCACAAGTAAGGACCAGAGCCTCAAGTTTATGTAACATATATATATATATATATATATATATATATAAGGTAAAAATAGATTTGAGGCTCTCATCTCTAGTATTCTCGCATAAATTTTACTTGACCTGTACACTTTCTATGTAGTCACAATGATTAACTATTTGCAACTTTAGCCACATATATAGGTAATACATTTAAACAATCATTGATTGGAAAGTTTTTAAATGATTTTATCAATTCGAATGTATCATTAATGTGTTTCATCTGCAATGATTCTAACAGATTGTAGAAATTGGCACGGCATTTTAGATTTATCATGCTCTAGCTTGTTTAACACGGACATTTAGAAGCTGCGCCTTGTAAAACTCTGATTATACGAAAATACGCGAAGTTCAACGTTGTCGGTTGCCATATTCTAATTTATCTTCAAAGTAATATATTTGCACGTACTATCATCTTGTGTCGTAATGCTAATTTCAGTTTTGCGTGTAAATCTAAATTTATTCTACAAATTTTCTTGTTTATTGATTGCTAGACGCATTGACTAAATTAGGCAACACTTTTAGAGAATATATATTACTGAGTCCCTTTCTGGTTTGCAAGGAGTAGCTAGTTTTGTACTATAGATTTTGTATTTAGTCCCTGTTTATTTTGTACCAGGTTGCTTAAATTCGAATTGCACTAACAATAACGGCTGCGAAGCCGTCAGAATTACCTATTTTTGAAAAAGCCCGAGGTGAACCATTCTGCTGGAATCAATATTTCTAGTTTATATCGGTTGCTGAGTTTATTTTTAATACAAAAATTTGTTCGAGTAAGGTAACTTCCTATTGAAGGTTATATAATTTAATTTCTGTCCAGTCAAAGATAATTGTACTATTATTTCTCTCAGTTATATTTTTTCTAACTAGCTTTTCTCAAGCCAATTCCGTTCTTTTAGATGAGGGCGGCAAGTTGATTCACTTGTACTGAAAAAAAATTTATTCGCGTTCGTCTAATATCTTGCTAATCTCGATAGTTTATATTTATTTCAAAATCTATTTGATAATCATATTGTTATTATTGCAAAACCTGCACATTTACTGTAAAATAGTACCTTTAACCCATATATTGTGAGTTGAGAACTAACACAGATAAATGCATAAATTTCACTGCGGTTATTTTGTTGTCGGCGCTGTTCGTGTAAAACTTTTATGTCCATTCTGCGCAGAAGGAAATATATATGTTGATCAACATAGCAAGAAATAAATACTATTAATTTTTATTGTGATTTTTGTTTATTTTCCGGGCTTTATGTTTTCCCGTTCAACTTATCGACGGCAATAAAAATAGAGTAATATTCTAAACTAAAAACAGACTGTTTATCATTATTTGCAATGGAAGGTAGAATAACAATGTATCATGAATGCAAATTAGTTGATATTTTATTATATTTGTAATGTGATATTTTTAAAATACCTTTAAAATACAAAATTTTATTTCTCATCTTATCTCCACTGTGCGCAACTGTAAATTATATATTGGAGTTTTTTATTTATTTCGCAGAAGCTCCAACGATTTGTGTCCACTTGTCCTGACCTATCACTAGAGCTCCCAATTTGTCTTATTACACATATATGCAGGGAATATTTTTACTTAATATTCCTGGGTTTGATTACACGCATAGAAAAGTTGCCGTCTCTTGTGTTGTGTCTGAAAAAGCCGAACGGAAACGTCATAAAGTATATCAAAAATATGAATTACTCCGATAAGAAAATATAAGTTTAGATTTGTTTGCATTGTCTGTGTCACTAATGTTAAGTGTTGGATTATGTTAATTATTTCTTCATTGAGAGCAATTTATTTATTAGTATTATTTGAACTAATTACTGATCAACGCTCAGCAAATTGTCAGTGTGATGAAGTAGAATATGTTTGGTTTCCGTGCATACGCGTTTGCTGATATATTTACGTTGTTTCTTCCTCTATCCTTATAGGCTGGAAATTTTTCACACTTTGCAAGTGCATATAATGAAAGCTGTACATTTTTCAGGATAATCATAATATGCTTTTACAGTTTCTTGGCTTTGCGTTCAGAGAAAATCTTTCTTTGCTGGATTAGTTCGTTTTTACTAGGTTCCAGTTGTAGGGTTTGGAGACACTGCTGTTGTATCCAACATTTTGTCACGTGAACGTGGATTTATGATGCACTGATTTCATTAAGTCACCCTTGTTTTGAAATAATTAACGTCTAAATAGGATAGATTTTCATAATTTTATTAGCCTGTTATAAAATATTTTCAGGATTGACAGCTATTGGACTAAAGTATAATGGACCATATATATGCCCAATATATAGCGTTCATTATAAATTTACATACGATAGACCGTTATACGCAAAGCCAATTCGACAAAAGTGTTATACATGTGGGAAACCATTTTTATTTAAAACAAGCGCCTGTCGTAAACATTAAAATGTTCCAACTTAATAATATTTTAATCGACCAGCTCCGAATCAAAAAATAAAACTCATTGTAACCAGGCGTACACGATCATTCCTTGATGTAGCGTAAAAAATCAATTGGGTTAGAAAAAAGAGCCTTTTAGAAGCTAATGCGCAAACGGAAACACATTCCTCATTATCAGCGTCAGAAATTGCACGAAATAAATGTTGATTAAATTTCCAATATGCAGAACTTAGTCTTTCACCACGCTGTCAAGAGAAACCAATGCGGCAAGAAAGACAAATACGGAAGAAAAACGTTCGTACATACCGAAGCCAACAAAGCAAAGGCTTGGTCAAAATCTAATCCATTGTGACAAGAATAACCAGATTACTGAAATCAGTTTGTAATACAATATGAATGATTTCTACAGTCATACACAAAATATGAACACGCAATTAAGCGCCAACATTCATAGAACCACAGCAAAGTAACACAAATAAAAATGAAAATCATTTTAATTCTTATTCATTAAATCGGATGAAAACCGAGAATGCATATAATTCAAAGACTGTAAAGTGCTTAGAAGTAATTAGAAAATAAGCCGGTGATTATCAATGATAAGCATACTCTTATTTATTGAAATTGTGTTAATTTTCTTGAATATATATATATATATATATATATATATATATATTTATGCTTACGGTGAAAATATTTACTGAAAACTGCGGTATGTACAAATTTGCATTCGTTAATTAGATTGAATTAACCCTATTCGGCGCTCATGACGTTTTAACCAAATTGCCACGACTGGGAATCCAACCATGGCATATAGTAAGCCTTGCTCTCGAAGTTATATATATATATATATATATATATATATATATATATATCAGGTTACAATGGTTTAATTGTAAATATACAATTTAAATTCAAAGCAGTCTTTTTGGGGAATAATTAAGTTAAAGGACAGGACAAAATGCATCGTATGCCTAAAACAGGATGTTGTTAAGAAACTCTATTTAATGCTAAAATTTAACAAAACTCCTGGTTTGTGAAAATTATTTAAAAATAATTAGGTATTTTCAATTTATTTCGCTCTATTTACTCGTTTTGATTTTGCCGGAGATATATCTATTAAAAAAGGATAATATAATTGCAGTTGTGTATTTCCGATTTATGCAATTTTCCATTGCTATTTATTTGCCACAATATTTGTTTGTGGTAGTAGTCAAATTAATCACTGTTAAAAGGCGTACACGATCATCCCTTCATGCAGGATAAAAAAATCAATTGGGTTAGCCATAAGCTCTAATAAAAGCTGATCCGAAAACGGAAACACACTCATTATTGTCGGTGTCAGAAATTGGACGAAATAAATGTTGATTAAATTTGCAATCTGCAGAGCTTAGTCTGTTACAACACAATCAAGTGAAATCAGTGCGACAAGAAAGACAAATAGGTAGGAAAATAATTCGTACATACAGAAGCCAACAAAAGAAAGGCTTGGTCAAAATGTAATCCATTGAGACAAGAATAACCAGAACTCTGGCATCAGTTTGTAATACCATAATAACATTTTCACACTCACACATACATTCACTCACAGGCAAATAAATATGAACGCGCACTTAAGCGCGAACATACATATAACCATAGCAAAGTAACGCTAAAAAATGGAAATCAGTTTAGTTATCATTCATTAAATCGTATGAAATCTGAGAATGGATCCAATTCGAAGATTGTAAAGCACTTAGAAATAATTTTAAAATAAGCCGGTGATTATCAATGATAAGCATACTCTTATTTATTGAAATTGTGTTAATTTTCTTGAATATATATATATATATATATATATATATATTAAACAATGGTATAATTAATTATATATATGTATATATATATAATTTTTCGGTGAAAATATGTACTAATATCTGCAAAGTTGCATTCGTAAATTAGAGCGGTTTTAACCCTATTCAGCCTCATGAAGTTTTGACCTAATTGACGACTGAGGGAATCGGACTGGGGCATATAGTAAAAGCCTTACTATAAGAGTTATATATATATATATATATATATATATATATATATATATATATATATATATATATATATATATATACGAAAATGATTTGCTGCACAATAAGTACGATGGGTTAGTAGTTAATGAAATACAGTGGTACCTCGAGATACGAGTATTTTGAAATACGAGCGGGAGATCGGGCCATATTTTCATTCAAGATAGTAGCCCAAATTCAATATACGATCCACGTTTCCGGAGAGTCCCGCTAGTTGGCGCGAAGGGTTGAGCATCTTCTGAGAGAATCTCTCACTCACTCTCACGTGTTACCGTCTTGAATCGAAGTGTATCTTGTGCGCTGTGCACTTTTTGATTGATTTTTGCGTGAATACTGAACTTTTTTGTGTGTTATCATGGGACCGAAGAAAGTGAGGGCTAAGGACAATGGTAACAGGAAGAAGAGGATGATGTCGATAGAACTAAAGCAAGAAATTATAGAAAAACCTGAGTGTTCTACGACCGTAGTACACTGACAATTTGTACGATACTGAAGCAGAAGGATGCCATCAAGGGTGCTACACCAGCAAAAGTAGCCAAAATTCTTTCCCAATTAAGAAAAACTTCCACGAGGAAATGGAGAAGCTTCTGCTAGTGTGGGTGAAAGAGATTGAGTTTGCACGAGATACACTGACAGAGACGGTAATATGCGAGAAGGCACGGATTATTTATGCCGACTTAGTGAAGAAACAAGCATCAACTTCAAAAAAGGCATCAGAAGAAGCGTTTAAGACAAGCCGTGGGTTTGTTTTGATAATTTTAAAAAGAGAACCGGAATTCATTCTATGCTGAGGCAAGGCGAAGCTGCGAATTCGGACGTGGGAGCGGCCAATTCGCATATGCAAAAGTTCGCTGCGCTTGTTGCGAAGGTTACATCCCGCAACAGGTGTTCAACTGCGATGAACACCGATGTATTTGTTAATATTACATGTTTGTTTGCTATTTAAAAACATAACTTTATTCATAATTTACAATGAGTTGGGGATTTTTCATAGGTCCTGAATGGATTAAATCGAATTCAGTTATATTAAATGGGAGAAGTTCGTTTGATATATGAAAAAATTGACTTACGAGCTCGGTTCTGCAACGAATTAAACTCGTATCTCGAGGTACCACTGTAATTTAAATTCAAAGCAGTATTTTTGTGGAATATTTAAATAAAAGAACAGGACAAAATGCACCATATTCCTTAAACAGGATTTTATTCAGAATTTCTATCTAATGCCAAAACTTACTTAAACAGTGAATTGCCGGGTCATGAAATTTGTTTCAAAATTATCAGGGGTGTTCAATATATTTCGCTCTATTTAGGGTAAGACAATTTCAGTTGCCTATTTCTGATTTATGCAATTTTCCATTCACATTAATTTGCGACAATAATTGATTTCAGAAGTAGACAAATTAATCATTTTAAACAGGAACGCTTCATGTGAGTCATTTAGTTGTTTTATTCTAATGATGAACATGAATAAATAAAATACGCCACTGCACATAAGTTACGCTAGTTTTATAATACTACACATTGATTTAGAGATAATTATAATAATAATATAAACACATATGAATTTAAAATAAACTCTTTACCTAGTACACGTAAACATAAATATATGATACAAATTTTATGACGCGTAAGTTTAGGCTAAATATGCGAGGACATTATTTATTCAAAACGTCTCATGTTAACCCCATTTTGTCACATTCAATTATGTTTCTTCTACTACCTGGTGACTATCTCAAAAAATCGATTAGATTTAGCCAAAAATAGAAAAAATAGCCAATGTTTTCATTTTGAGCTCCATTTTCTGTTTTTCTGCCTAATTGTCAGTTTAACGCAGGTTTGCTCTAAACATGATTTCAGCAATGATTTCTTTGCTTAACCACATTTTTTAATCACAAATAGCAGATTATTTTAATTACATTTTCAGTCTACTGAACAGCAATTGATGCAAAGAAAGCTGAAAAAGTTGTCCAAAATAGTAGTGCAAATTTGCAAAATTTTGTGTAAAATTAAAAGGAACATTACTTCTTCGTGTCCTGTTAATTATACCAATAAATTTCAAATTTTATTTGCGATTGAAATTAAAATATTTTTTATAAAACAATCTTTTTGGATAAATTTTATATTTAAATTTATTCGATTGGTATACTTTTTTAAAAATCCAACTGCATACAAGTACTTTTTCCTACTCTTTAATTTATTTAAAAATTTGACAAGCTTTAACACCGCGTAACGGAATATTTCCATGAAAATTAGTTAACACGACTTTGAATTCGCATAGTTAATAATTTATTTTTTAAGACGGATTAAAAATTAAAATTAACGTAGTGCAAGGAAAGTGTAATTCGCTTTTTTTATTTTTCTAAAATTTTACCCTAACACAATTACAGCACTTTTACAAAACGAATGTGGCCTAACGCATAACAAGACAAACAACGTTCATGTTAAAGAAATCAAATCGGTATTTTGGTTATTATTTGTGTGAATGTTGAACTACCTTAGAAATTCAATGCGGTTTCATTAATAAATTTGCAATGTGGAAGAGATTTTTTAATACTATTTATTGAATAATGACCTTATCTATGTTACGATCGACACATGATTGTTTTTTAGTGTATTTTTTCATGGACCATTTCAATACATTCATCAGTCCAAAAATTATCACAAGTTAGGATAAAAACCAATCAAGCAAGAAACTTGAAACAGTTCTGCGTTAGATACTGCTAAGATCAGCTAAATTCGATTGAGTTCTTCTCTCACTTCATATCATGTGTTTTATCGTTACTTAAACGAAATAATTATGTTTTTTATTTATTTTAATCCCATATATTAATACATTATAAATAGATATCGTGATGTACCAATCCGGGTCCCCTCTATTAAATAATCGTACATTTTGTCTAAAAGATTTAACGTTCTTATTTACATTTTTTTGAAATATTTTGTATAATTTATTTACATTATATATTTGGTAAGAACAATCCTGCGAGCATAGGAAGAACATAAACGCAAAATCTTTCGCCAAATGGCGGTGGGATCTAGGGTCTATAAACTTAAGTGTAAAAAACTTCTAAAAGTTATGAGAATCATCCCAACGCAATGTCTACACTATTGTGTTATTGCTTTGTAATCAATTACCTTAATTTGTCAAGGTATTCTTTAAAGCATAGAATGTGGCTTCATTTCTGAACTTTTTTATTCGTCAATATACTATTTTAAATTATTACTTCTTCTTTATATTGTTTTCCAAATAAATAAATTGAGGCTATGACTAAAACCTCAAAATAACATGAGATTTATGTGCGATTTAAATGTGAACATTACGAGTCTCAAAAATAAATACAAGAGTTGATTCTTCATTTCATAAACAGAACTAAACGATAATCCGATTCTTTTGCAAAGTTAAATGAGTGGTGAATTTGTATAAGGAATTAAAATAATGAAATCCGCATAAAGACTGTATTGTTGATATTGCCTTTATTTATATTTAACGAGTCCCAGCCAAGATGTTGTTTGGACGACTACAAGACATCATTTACCTTCATTTTGTTGACAATATTCCCTCTAAGGTAAAACCAGTCTTATATATATATATATATATATATATATATATATATATATATATACAACACAGCCATTTAATTCTGATGTATTGATGTTTTTAATGTAAATAACTGTAGTGGAGAAATTGATGCTTAGCTTTAATAGAGCGCTTTTATTTCTATTGTTTATTGCAAGTAATTTTTAATTAACTTTCTTTTACGTGGTTTGTAGCATTGAAGAAATATGAATTCTATAAACAATAGTATAATGATTGATTAATAAACCATTTACCTTTTTTTGACATCAGAATTTACCATTTTTTTTTAATTATTTGGATAGTAAACCTGTTATAAAATATGTGTTTTGTTGCAGAGATTTCCTCAATTAAAAAAAATTTATACCTGAAGCATATTTTTCAGTTCATCTCATTAAATTAAAACAATCAATCATTACTTTGTGGAGAAAAATTTTAACTACTGTGCAACAATCTGCATTGATTCTTAATGCTAATCGTATATAATGTGCCAAAGCTAAACAACAAATGAAATGCATTATTAAACAAAAGCATATCTTGGAAGTGCTGGTGCCTTAACCTGTACAACGTTTTCCAAATTTTCACTGTTCTATCCAAACGTTGGAGTAATGTGCGCCATGATGCAAACAATAACGATAAATAAAGGTTCATTTATTTTAATTTCGCTTAGAGCGAGTCTGATTTCTTGAAATCAAAGCCAGAATCACGCGCAAATTGAAATACCACTGAATTTATATTTTATTCTTGTCAGAAAACACGTTTGATGTTACATACAGTCTCTCTGACGCACTTATTACTAATTCAGTTTTGAAGCTCAAATACAATTCATTAGGGTCTAAATTATTTATTTACGTGTTTATGTCAACCAGTACTAATATTTTTCTTGATCTACCGTACACACACACACACGCTTTGGACTTAACGTGTTTTGAATGAGTTTGATAAGACATTAGTAGTTACGTTATTAAAATAAAGTTTGAGTGGTGCAAAACGCTTAAACCCCATTCTCAAACTCTTTGAACAACATAGACAAATTAGGCTTAATTGATGTTTTTGGTATAATGGAATAACACGTTAAGCAAAAATAGCTGTTACGTTTATTTCGAATAGAAAACCTATTTAATCGTTCAAACCAAATAAGAATTCAGAGCATTAGCAGACAGAAAGGCATACTACGTTTGACAAAAACCAATGGCGTCATATTGCACGTATTCATCGAACTAGAATATATTTCTTCACGTGTATGGGATGGCGTTTCTATTAACAAGTTTGCCAAAATTAAAAATATTTTACTTATGCTCACTTTGCCATTCATTCTGACCGTACAAATATTAATTTTCTAATGCACTAACAATAAATGCACATTTAAGATCACAACAATTTCGAATATTTTCCTACAAAATTTTCAATTGAAAAATGCAATAAATTGCACAAAAATGTTATATATGAAGCCATATTTTAAGACTCATTCTGGAGTAGTAGGTGTTGTAATTGCCTGTTGATCACAATTACAGTAAATTTCTAATTCGTTCTAAAACCATTTGCAGGTTTTGTACATGTAATAAAAAATATGAGATTTCTCTAGTCATCTCATTGCAAACTTTATTGGAAATCATAAAATCAAGCAATTATTGATTAAGTGGGAGATTATAGCAATTCTTTAAATGAGGCACGCGAGATTGATATTAGCCCATCTAATTTTGTTTAACCAGTCACAAAAAATAGCTAAACTACTGTCAATCACATGTACTGATGTGTTTCGACTTTCCCTGTTCATTATCAGAGCATGGCGGCAAACTGGCTAGCGAGAATCAAACCGCAATGGATATATAAGGAATAAAAGTATAGATATGCCTCTTTCACAACTAATAGTCTCGCATATGTTGTATCTGACTGGAAATGTCGCCCCACAATTTCTATGCTAGTAAGATTAGGAAATTTTTATTTCAGGATGACTTTTATTTTCCTTTATAGGTTTTAATTTATACGGTTGCAACTTTCGTCACGTCAGCATTAATTGAGCAATTATATAGTGAGTTTTTGGCGACGTGTTGTTTCGCGTATTAACGCAAAAATGCGTGATCGATATTACCAATTTTGTTTATGTTGTCCTTGTTAACCACAGCTGATTATTCATGACATATTTTATATACTTAAATACTTATATATAATATATTTATATAAAATGATTTATGCTTAAAATTTATTAAAAGTCATTAGTTATATTCCAAAGAATTACTCATTTCGAGATCGTAAAAAACAGTATACTATCTTAATCAATTAATTTATTAATGTGTATAGGGATGTCAAATTTCAATGTCTTTAACTCTTTGTTTTTAAGTATGATATGCATAAATAAAAATAACATAAAACAATCCGGTACATTCTGTTATAAACATGCTTAATACTTATACTCAATTAAACGCCAATTTTGACCGTCTTCTCAACGTTTTGAATCATCATCTGGATTTAAGTTGTTTGTATAAAAAATATTAAAAATAGGAGATTGTCACATCTCAATTAATTCGAACTATGCAAATTTACGATTGTCGTTAATTAAGTTAAGTATCCTACTATAGACACTTCGCTCATTTAATATAAGGTACATTCGCCGTATCAAGATAACCAACTAAACACAGGATATTCTAGTTGAAAATGAAAATTGGCTAACTTCTAAGGTGTCTGAAAACTGGCGTTTAATTATTTATTTAGTAAATTCTTTCCAGTATACGTGCCATATAATAATCTTAGAGTTATCCATGTGTATGTGTGGGCAATTTTTCAGTGACCAATATTTACAGGTGTATGTGTGTTGAATGAAAATGTTTGCTTAAAAACCATTAGCTAATAATGGAAAAGGAGCAGGTATCTTGGCATGATCAAAACTGTTTAATTCAATTGCCAAAGTGATTTCTCTGTAAGACGCGGCTGATTTAGTCAGCGTGATGGCACAAATTAGTTTTACTTTTTCAAAAATATAGGTTTATATTTATTTTTTGTTAAATATGATTTAAATACAAACTTTAAATAAAGGTTTAAAAGGTAGAAATTACGCAATTATATATAATAATACAAAGAGGTTATATACAATGTTTTCGCTGAGTGATTCGAAATTATAGCTGAAGTTGATTAACTGAAGCCAGGCAAAGAATCTTCATTGTTAACCTCCATTAAGCGTGGCTTTAAATTCTTCAATAAAGAAGAATTTAGATTACATAAATGAGTTTTCGAAAATAATCTGAGGCAATATTTCAAAAGTTAACTTTGCCATTTCATTGAACGTCTTAGAAAGAACTAAACAACAGAGATAATGTAGCTTTTATATTGTACAATATTAAGACGCCTGATAATTAATATACGCTAAATAGAAGACACTTCCGCGATTTCAAATCTCTTGCATTTTTAGCTTATTAGAATCAGCAGATATGACGTATAAATACGCAATCCCGTTATCTGAAATAAATAAAATCAATAAGCAATGCTCTTTTTAGCATTAGAGACCAATTCACTGAAATGTAGATCCTGAAGACCAGATAATTTCATGCTTTGCCTTAACACTTTACATAGCTCCTGCATCTGAGGCCAATTCAGATACTATAAGTACAAGCATCAAAGGGAAGAAATAGAATATTGGATTTCCCAAAAGCTTGCATTTTGTCATTGCGTGCGCATTTCGATTATATTTTGTTAGTAATAAAGATTACTCTTTAATTGTTAATCTGTATTTTATTGTTAGAAGGACATACTCACTAGGAAATGGACAAAAAATTGAACTCAAAATTGCTTATCGATTTCTGTGATGTTAGAGACTCGAAGCACTTAGTTTTGCTCCTATGTCCAGATAAACTCTTTCATTCAATTTAAACAGCAATAATAATAGTAACTAAATGCAAATACTGCTAGTAAATTGCATTAGACCAGCGCAAAATACAAATGCATCACAGCTGCATATTCATGAAATTTCAAGTTATGCATGGACTCCAAATAAGAACCACGTCCTTCGTATCCAAGTATGTGGTTGCGACAATGTTAATCTGAACATTCTTCAGTCACCTGCCAGGCACGAGAAGCACTTACCCAACATTCACAAGACATGGTGTCACACAACAGGACACAAATGAAGGCAAAACCTCAAACCAATGTGAAGGTGCAGTCTCCAGTATCATAAATAAATACAGAACAACAGATGGGAGATGCACATGTTTCGTTAATTAAGCTAGAATAGCGTTATCTCTTTCTCAATAATGCCGATTCAGACGAAATACCAAAATTGAAATATTTTTTTACTCTAATAACAAAGTAAAGAGTAACATTGTCAGAAACTGGTAAAACACTGACAGAAATTCTGTTATATAAGCGTTTAAATAAGTAGACAGTTAATGTCACATTGTGTATTTTAGCTCAACAGTGTTATTACGCAGGCCTATACGACAATAGTCTTCTTGTTGCACGCACACATTCAGTTGCAGCAATGATTTATAACGTTGTAAGAATACAGTACAATTTATTTATGTGACGTAAATACATTTAAATAAAATTTACGAGTTTTATTATAAAATCCAGATATATAGAATGTGTCAAATAGCGTTCTAAGCGTATTTTTAAATTTACATAGCAGAAAAAGTTTTAAAACAACTTTGACTTCAAAACACTATCTGTTTCGACACAAGGTAGAAATATTTTGACTATATAACAACTTATTGAATATGTATAAAATTTATATAAAGTATTTCACAAGGGGATATTCACTGATTTATTCTCCTTTATTCACAAAGATTAAAACTCTCATAATCTAGAGTATTTCTCGCTTATCGAATAATACAATTTTCCCAATTTAAATCCCGTTTTCAGACCACGATGTTAAGATTATATTTCGCAAAATGGAACAAAACAGTTTCCCTATGCAGGAATATATTTTACGCCTTATTTGATATTATGTTAGAACGCACTATTCGTAAAACTGAAAATCATACAATGACATTGAAAAGCTTTATCAAGTCATTAAATTAGCAAAATATCGGGTTTAGAAATATGAATACGGATATTTTGTTGAAAAGTTATTTTAAAAATAGCATGAATGCGTCTTAACACGTTACGACGATTAGATCATATTTCATTTCCAGCGTTTAGTATGAACAATATTGAAGCCTTCGAAAGAAAGGGCCGAATCCGCACCCCGCCAATAAAAAGAAAAACTCGATGCATATTTCGAAATAGGAATCAATTGGATCTTTGCGAAACAACATTTTAGACAGTTAGCGTGCTACGACAATATTGAAAGATTCTTTAAATCAAGTTTGCGAGTTTTAAGTAGACACCAATCCCACTTTATTTAATCAGTCGACGAACAACAGTAAAACGACGTTCATTCACACACAAATGGTATGAAGATGATCTATTATCGTTCTTCACAGACGCAACAGGCACAGTTAAATTCATGAAACAAGGTAGAGATAGACAACACATTCCCCTACTTTGGCATTCATCTAATTCGAGAATAAAATGGTCATTTGTCGATGGCAATACGTCAAATATCTACATTCGCTGGGAAATACATACCATGAAATAGTAGTTTGCCAGAATATTACAAAAGAAACCTCATAAACAACGAAGCAAACAGAAGCATGAATATCTGCTATGAACAAAAGATCGAGGAGCAATTTTGCTATCTGGCGTAAATATTTCCAATGAACATCAACACTGAGTGGTTCATGGATGTCAAAATCAGGACATGTCTAATTCTTACTTCAGGGTATATAAACGAAAATATTTTCATACAGTAATCATTTAAAGGCAACAATTCCACATTACTTAAATCGAAACCCTAGGAAAAATTTCCCGAGGACAAAATTTGATATCACACTCAGCACAAAGAGAATCACGAGATTCAATGCTGAGTTTCAATTTTCAGTTGTTACCGATTCCAACGTATTTCATAAATTATTATGTATGTGGTAGAACATAATTTAGATGTACGAAAAATCAATTGATCAACAGAATCCTATAGAATTTACCGTTAACCTTGGTTTTAGAAACTGGCTCCGTCAGGTAAATAGGCTATTGTCAAATATATATTTGAAACGGGGCGCAAAGCCAGTTTACCAATTTTTAATTCCTACTCGAAGCAAAGTCGGAAAAATTAATACGCAGATACAAAGTCCTTTTAATAAAGCAATAAATACACAATGGGGATATTAAAGAGTTCCACGAACGCGATATTCTAATTGTCTGACCAGGAATCAAACGAAACAATAATCATTTTCTTGCACCGAGACTCTTTAGTTCTACCAATACATCAGAGTCAACAAACATTCCATCGGATTGTTATTATTTTTCAGGTGTTGTACACCTAGTAAAATGTAATTCAAATAGAACCGCAAGGATGAACCAAAGTCAGCATGAACGGCATGTATAATCTCATACACACATGCATTGCGTGCTTATTAGCGACTGATCATTAGAAGCCGGTACTACGCCCAATACACGTTAAATACTTGGTCAAAGAATGTGAGACAATTGAAAAATTTGATTAAACATACTGTTTGTATAGAGCGTACTACCGGATCTAATGATTACTTGTCAGTAAGCACGAAACGTTTGTGTAAATGAGCTTATATAGTTCTTCATGCTGAATTTAGTTAATTATTCTGGTCCTGTCTGAATCGGTGTGTTACTCAATGCGCAACACCTAACACCCAATTGCATATATATTAAATCGGAATGGCAACAACTGAATTATAAACAACTGAACAAATGGCACAAATATCATCATGAAAATTAAAAGAAAACTTACAAGAATTGGAACGACCAACACTACAATCTGCACACCTTACAGAGTAAAGCTTATGAACTATTCGATATGAAAGTCAACATACGGGGAAACATATTCGTATACTCAACCGTTAACAAAGCGAAGACTTCGTTAAAGTTCACTCCATCCATGCAAGAATCACCAGACGGCAAAAAGCAATTTGTAATACAATAATATCATTATTTTTACACGAACACAAACAGGCACTCATAAACGCCACAGACACAAATGCACACACGCTCACAATTAACCCGTAAAAATTAAAATCAGACAATTTATCATGTACTTAATCTAGTCAAAATCGGGAATGTACCTGAACGAAAAATGGATTTTGCAGTTAAGTGATCTCTAAGTAAATCGGCCATTATCAAATTTATTCTAGAGTGTTTTCTCGTCGTAAAAAATGCACTCTCTAATATTCAAGAGCATTGGAAATTATATACATCACCGGAAATTATCATTACTTTGAATCGCCATATTTTTGTTATTTACATGTAAATTTCACAAACTTTTCCAAATGACTGAATGCATGATGAAATACTAATTACTTTTGGAGATATTGCAGTATATGCTTCATATTTGGAGTAAATTTTATGAGTTTGTTTAATATCCGAGCAAAAGGAAATGACAACTATGTAATATTAATTAATTTTCTGAATAAATTGCCTCTGGTTGAGTTTGTGTTAATCGTAATGATGGTCTACCGCTTGTTACCTTTTTTCAGATACTGAGTCATTTCGTGTTTTCGCATTTGTTGATAGAACTGTAGATGAACAAATCGTTTGAAATATTGGTTTTCGTCCTACAATGTGCCCTATCGTGTTGGTGTATCCTAGTGTTCTGCCTTTTTCGCATTGTGGCTCAGTGGTTAGAGCACCACATTCCGAAGCAGACTTGCCAAAGTTCAAGCTCTATCCGCGGCAAATTCTGACCAGTCTGTGATGATTTCCTAATAAGGCCAGAACCAGTCTACTGGATGAACGATCTTTTCTATCATATGCAATCCTTAGTTTATACTGAAAAATACATGTGCATAATGGGTCAGATGTTTACATAAAAATGGCCATCTACGTTAGAGTAATTGTTATCACCTCCCGCGCAAACAATGTTCGTTTAATTATATGCACAATTTTTCTGTTTGTCTAGTGCTTCTCTACGCGTTAAATTTACCGACTGGTGTACACGAATGAAAATTTATTTCTTCTTTTAAATTCTGAACGAGGAAGAGAATATGATTCAGTTAGTTGTTCCAATAAGAGAAAACATTACTTTAATTAATCTCGGCAGACTTGAAATATACAGCATTATAAGTTTAGTAAACACTCAAATTAAAAGAAAACTGTCCTCAGTCACATGTTCTATACATTTTGCCTGCCTTAGTTTTTCTATGAACACAAAGGAAATTTGGCTACAGAATTACAAACGGTAACGTAAAATCTATTAAATTTAAAATGTGAAAGATGACCCACTCTGAAAGAAGTATAAAGTTTAACCCGAAAAAAATATTATCACCTACCACATAACCAATGATTCATTAACAAAATAAAATGTGCTAAGTACAATTAAACAATCAATGATTGCGCGGGTTGTGGTAACAATTTTTTAAATCAAGTTTGCTAGCTTCAAGTAAACACCAATCCCATTGTATTTAATCAGTTGTCGAACAACACAGAAAAACTACCTTTAGTGACATGTGGGACTGACGGTAGTTGTTCTATGTTTTAATGGGTCAGGTGTTTATATCAAGACCGCAACCTTAATTATAATAATTGTTATCACCACCCGCGCAACCAATGTTCGTTTAATTATAAAAAGTTTTTCTATGTTGTTCGACGACTGGTTAAATACAATGGAATTGTTATTTACTTCAAGTACTAAAACTTGATTTGACGAAAAGTATGTGTTAGTCAACACAAAGAAATACCACCGGTGACATCATTTTCTTGACCATATAGTTGAAACAAAAGTGGTTAATAGCTGACCGTCAGCTTTTCAATATACTATGCATAAACTGCAATTTTATCCCAGTAACACAGTTTAAGTAGTTTCTTGTTGTCATCTAATGTAGCTCGAATAGTACCAATGAGTATTATTAACAGAGTTTTATCGTGTTGTACGATTCCAAACAAAATATTAAAATTCGCTTTATTTTAATTCTAAAAACTTGATTATTTTGATAACACAATCTTCCGTTCAGCCTTTTAGGATAAAATAAACCAAATTTTATTAGGTTTGTAAACTCAGGTTGTTTTTAGCACTAGCGACGCTTCAGCTAAATTGTGGATAGAAATACTTAAGCAACGATTTTAAATCCAAACTTTTATCATCTCTGCACTGTTCGTCGGCAAATAAAATATACAAGATAACGTACTATGAAACATAATCATGAATATTTCTAAAAATCTTCTAACGGATTTGTATTAAAAAATCAATTACTCCAAAGAAACAGACTAGCAATAAACGAGATAGTCTCTCACTTGTGGCAAAATAGAACAAAAGATGACAAAAAATGAAAGCATTAAATGTCTTCTGCCGTAAGTGTCTTGATAGAGCAACCAACAATTTTTACGGAACGAGAAAATATCCCATATCGACTATGGAAGCATCACTAATAAATAAAACTATACATGACTTTTCAGTTTATGCATTAAACCATTTTTATCGAACTCGGAAGTAACCAAAATGAATAGAAAATATTCTTCAATGAATCATTGGTACAAGCATCATCAATGAATGCCTTGTTTTTAATGTGACATTACAATATTATCATTTATTTTCAAAGAGCCTAGAAACTGGCGAAAAACTTGTTTATTTCATTTTTGCCGAAATAAAAGTACTTTTAGATTAAGTGTTGACACGTAAAAAAGATAAAATTCTCTTTCAAATTAATTAAACATAACTGTGTTTTTCTTATCGAGATTTTGCGTGCCGACAAATTAACGTATACATAAACGTTGACACAAATAAAAAGGGCATAGACTTACAACTTGAATGCCTACTAAACTGATAAGTCAGACAAAATATGGCGTCAATAAATGAAAATTCGGTTTCAGGTTAACAATAGTAAGTATTTAGCTTGCAAAATGTTTAATGCAATATGTCACATTTACCATTTAATCTAGACACCAAACAACGCATTTTAAAATAAACTAAATGGACCCACATCCTTGTGAGTTGATGCACTTTTCAGCATAAAGGGTATTTTTACTAATAGTATTACCTTTCAATAATATATTATAATAGTATTATTATTAATTAAAATAAATTTCAACGTGTTTTAAATAGAATTGAAATTTGGGGATTCAAAATTTAGTAGCATTGCGAGCTATATAATCACAAACCGGTTTACGCAAATGACTGCAAGGTGAGCTATCCTGCCAGGTCATATAAAATCGTGTTCGGTAGTAGAAAATAAACGGTTATTTCATCGCTACGTATAACGTTCAAAATGAGAAAATTAATTTAAAAATGCATGCGAACCACCGCGTATTGATCAACTAGCCTATAACCGACTTGCATTCACCGCGGTTCCTCTATACTTATTGGCGAATTTCAAAATATCATCGGTTAAACTACCCTAAATACGGCTAGGATGACCGCACTTGCTCCAATCAAAATAGTCAAAGAAAACAATTAGCGACGTTAAGTATAGGATTTAGAATTTAAACCTGATAAAGCGTTACTTTGACTAAGATTGCGATCTTCATATAAGCACCTAGCTCATTATGTATATACATTTGTCAATTTGAACTAAGTATTGTATAGAGTAAAAAAGGTAATTTATCAAGTAGAGAGGTTTTGTTCTTATGGTGATGTTATCACGTAATCTCCAGAATTTGCCGGTGACAAGGCTCGAACCTGGGCAAATCTGCTTCGGAATCTGGTGCTCTAACCACTAAGCCACCCTGCCGCACAATATACACAATTTCCAGTTTTCTAATATTTTTTAGTTTGCCTTTCGTTTTGGGTGGATCCTTTATAACGTCCTTTTAGATGTTAACTTTCAAAGAACCATCCCCATTCTGTCATTATAGAGCAGACACCACGCTATCCGAAGAAGTGGTATTGAATTCAAAATTTGTCTAATTAAACGATCATTGGTTGCGCGTAAGGAGATAGGAGTTAGTTTTTTCAAGGTTTCGTTCTTGGTATAAACACCTGACCCTTTATAAACATACATTTTTTTAGTTTAAACTAAGTGTTGTGTAATGTAGAAAAAGCATTTCATCCAGTAGACCAGTTTAGACCTTATTAATATTAAAGAGACACCTATTTAACACTTTATAACGATTATGGCAGGGTAGTCTAAAATTATTTACAAAATATGCATTAACCCATTGGTTTGTATAAAAACTCAGTTAGATTATTTCTTGGATATCCAAATCGTAGAGCATCCAAAACTATATAAGTATAGTTCAAGTCTAGATCGAAAAAAATAAACCGTTAACATACTAAATATTGGTGTAAATTTGTTTCACTTTAGTGATGGTTGTGATGCCAAGTTTTCAGTTTTTCTTCTACAGTTTGTTGACAATCCCATCAAATGCTTGCTGAAACTCGTCTAATGGGTGTTCGTATTTGTGTGGATTCTTGCAAAGTGCTGCTGAAAACCCAATCCGTATATAAATGAAGGATTTTAAAATTATGTTTTGTATTTTCGAAATAAATGGCGCCCCCTCGCCATATGCAATACCCGATTTGAAGTAATATACTAATATAGGTTTCCTGGTTAGCCTTTACTTCAGGTGGACACGATTAGAAACCTCCTAGGACCTCAAGTTTCAACTATCCACTCCCGATCTCTTTTTAAACATTAGACACCATTCATATTTATTTGAAGTCAAATAGCATGATTTTGATGATACATAAGTTTTCAATATCAGCAACACATAATATCAGGTAGCAAAGTTAAATCATTCATTAATTTAACCAGTCGTCGAACAGCGTAGCAAAATTTACCGTCAGTCACACGTACTGACGCGTTTGAGTACGACGGCAAACTAACTAACATGGATGAAACAGCAATGCATATATATGGAAAGCATTATTAGATGTGCGGTTCTCACCTCTATTACTCTCGCATGCATTGGAAACGAATGAAAACGTCTGCTGCACAATTTATATGCAGTCACGAGCGGTATCTTTGTGTCGCTTTCGTTGGCAGGTCGCAACTTCTAAATATGATTATATGTAGTAAAAATTAAGCATATGAGAGAAATCACTCACTCGGCATTCTGGTTGGTATATTTATCGATTGATAGATTTATGGAATGGTAGTAATTCCGTATAACTGGTTAAATAGATTCATGTGAGTTGCGCAACCCGTTATATAAAATTATTGCAGAAAACTGCAAATAATTGATTAATTCCAGACTTGTTACGACGTATGGTTAATAAAAATTTTGTTAAAATCTACACTTGTTTTGTATCGTAAACGTACTTAAAATAAATTCAGTAATAAGTTGGTGGAGTAAACGAAAGGGAAAAATCTGTTCTGGTGAAAAGAATTTTTGTCGAAGAAACTTGTATATGCCTGTTTATATGTGCCAAATCAAGCAGACAAAAGCAAAGACTAAAATTTCAACAGAAATTATCCTGCTGTAAAAGCAGTACTTGGTTTAACTAAGGAGATAATAAAGTTTAATAAATAAAATAAGATCTAAATAGCATAACAATTATGTTCCAACAATGCAGAAAACATAAACACAAACTGACAAAAGCATTATCCAATATGGTATTTGTCATGGTTTCGAAATATTTTCCCGTGGAAAAATGCGCACGAAATCATTTTGTTCACAAGAATAAACCAGTGTAATCCATATGCATAAAATGTAAACAAATTTATAAGTCCCATTGTAATAATTTTTCACACAGATTTTAATACAATTTCCGTGTAATTTAAGAATTCTCCACAATTTTTAGAACTTGTTTAGAAGGCGGTTTTGATGCAACTTTAGAGATAAATCCAAATAACTTCCTACGTACATTGGCAGCGCAAAATCATAACTATCTAAACATTTTAAATGAGACAAAACACTTTGTAAGGAGAGACGAATATCACTTTAAATTAGAGATCCGAGCTTTTTTAAAATGAAGCTACTGTAATAATGTCATCACGAATAATAGCCCAATCATTGCTTATCGAATTAACGATATGTTATTCCACTGTTTTTCCTTCTTGATTGAATATTAATTTCAAATAAAAGTGCGCAAAAATAAATTTGCATCCACCATATTGGAGATATTAATAATAATCTAGACCATGGGTTTCTATAACTGAACTCTACTCAATATCCAAAACATATTATCTCATTCTCGTTGTATCTAACCAGATGTAAAATTTGGCGCAAATAAGGTCAGTTCCACTTACTGGTGAATTTATAACCGCAATCATCGTTAGAGCGCGACAGAAAACTGGCTTAAAAGTATCATACCACTATTCACATATAAGGTATGGCAAATAATATGAGACATTTATTTCAATTAGACTCGCAAAAATCTTACTTGACAGAAAATATCAGTTATACTACAATTCCGCTGTCACAAACCTGAAAGTTTTACAGTTTTCGCCACATTTACAGAATTATTTCAATCAAACAAGAAACTTTTGCACGGATTGTAGAAAAGGTTTTCTCTAAGTCAATTTTGCCAACCTGAGACACAAAACAACCCCATTGTGTCTGTTCAGTCGCACAAGGTTTCAAAACTAAAGTAAGTCACACTTACTGGTGCTTTTCAGCCTTCCATGATCATAATCAGAGCATTTCGATAATCTTAATTTCGAGAATCAAACTTCCATTCTAATTAAAGGTATGGAAAATCAGATGTATGTCTCTCATCGCATGTGGTATCGCATACACTCTACTTAATTGCAAATGTTGATCGCATTATATATATGTTGTTATGAGCATACCAATTTTGCATCTCGCGCCATATGTGCACATGCAACTCGTGTAAATAACCATTGATTGCACGGGTTGTGTCACAATTGTTTTAATCAAGTTTGCTAGCCCCAGACAAAAAAACATATCAAATTCTAGAAAACTAGTTCTGCAAAAATTGTAACCACCGGCAGCCACTCGTATTAACGAGTTTTGACCATAAACGATCGTAATCAGAGCATCACGGTAAACTAAATTTCGAGGTTCCAGACTAAATTTACATAAAAGTTAAGAAAAATTAGACATGCCGCACTCACTGCAAGTGGTCTAACTTACACTGTAGTTGTTTTCGCACCATGTACATGAGTATTAAACGAAAATTGGTTGCGCGGGTGGTGATAACAATTATTATAATCAAGGTTGCGGTCTTGATAAAAACCTGACCCATTAATTACTTACATATGTCAGTATAAACTAAGAATTGTATAGTGTAGAAAAGGCAATTCATCCAGTAGACCGGTTTCGTCCTTATTTGAACTCATCATGTACTGGCCGGAATTTACCGCGGACAGAACTCGAACCTGGGCACGTCTGCTTCGGAATCTGGTGTCCTAAACACTGAGCCTCCCCGCCGCACAATACACTACACACGTTTTTCAGTTATACATTAACTGTTATAACTTGGTTAGTCCAATAAATATGAAACCGGTCTACTGGATGAATTGCCTTTTCTACAATTTACAATTCTTCGTTTATACTGACATGCGTAAGTAATTAATGCGTAAGGTGCTTAAATCAAGATCGCAGCTTTGATTATAATAATTGTTATCACCAACAGCGCAACCAATTTTCGTTTAGTTATATAAATGTTAATTTCAATAACACTTACCCATGTAGTGTGGTGTCTGCTCAGTAATGACAGATTGGGGATGGTTATTTGGACCTTTGTGTCTAAAAAGATGCCATATGAGCTCCACCTAAAGGAAAAATAGACTAAGCAAGTTACATTAGTTAGTATATAACTGA
>JAQBSW010008146.1:0-36042 GCA_029291075.1 Eudiplozoon nipponicum | reverse complement strand
GTGTGTGTGTGTATAGATTTTCTATTAAAAATGAGAATTTTAGCATTAAAATTACATTACTCGGTTACAGCATACGAGTTGCTGTGCTGATGTCTGATTATTTTGATTTGTGTATTTGAAGTTACCGGGCAGTTGGGTATAGTTTTTTTATTCCTTATTATCGTATTTTGATTGAAAATATGAGTCGCTAATGCTATGTCAAATTGAATTATACGATTTCAGGATCGCGTCAGTTGACGTCGTCATAACATTGGCATCTGTGGTGCAGCAAGCATGTCGAGCATCAAAACAGAGCCACCATTTGTTCACTTGCTAAATGATAGTTTAGCATCAGAAAATGACGTTCATCTTAAAGCGGATGTGAAATCTATTGATGATGATATCTCACAGAAGGAAATTACAATAGATGCAGTCAAGGCGGAATCTAGCGATGAAATTCGGGTTTCGTCGGGTGAAGATGTGATAAAATGCGAATCTGTTGTGCCAAGTTTCACTAGGGTGCGTACCTCTATTATGCGATTTGGCTGTGATGTGTGCGGGAGAAGATTTTTACGACACGACAGTTTGGTTAATCATTGCCAGTCGCATACCGGAGAGAGACCATTTGCCTGCGATTTTTGCGGAGTAGCTTTTGCGTTAAAGAAGCTGCTGATTTGTCACTTGAAAAAACATACCGATAGGACAAGGTACAAATGTCGCAACTGCGGCCTGTTACAAACAACACGCAGCCTTCTGATTGAGCACGAAAAAACACATACTAACATACGACCGTTTAGCTGTGATGTTTGTGCTATGTCGTTTGTGCGAAAATCGAGTCTTGTTGTCCACCAAAGAACACATACAGATCTGAAACCTTACATTTGCGACATTTGTGGAATGGCATTTCGATGGAGTACAAGTTTACATATTCATCGTCAGTCACACACTGGCGACAGCCCGTTTGTATGTGAGGTTTGTGGCAAAAGATTTCCTTTGGCGGGTTCTCTACTTAATCATGTTCAGTTACATACAGGCGAGAAACCGTTCAAATGTGACGCTTGTGGTAAAGCATTTGCAACTAATGGAAATTTGGCAAAACACCGGATGATACACTCGGATCATCGACCCTATTCATGTGCCTATTGCACGCTGTCTTTTCTTCGTAAATCCGGTCTCATTCAGCACCAACGAACGCACACCGGCGAGAAGCCGTTTGAATGCGACATTTGCGGGAAAGCATTCGCAGTTCGCGGTGCGCTGGCCTCGCACAAAAGGACGCACATCGGAGTGAAGCTCTACGGGTGTACTGTTTGTGGTAAAATGTTTTCGTCTTGTT
The DNA here is from genome assembly GCA_029291075.1 of Eudiplozoon nipponicum. Taxonomy (NCBI): domain Eukaryota; kingdom Metazoa; phylum Platyhelminthes; class Monogenea; order Mazocraeidea; family Diplozoidae; genus Eudiplozoon; species Eudiplozoon nipponicum. The sequence continues at coordinate 34,727 of JAQBSW010008146.1, read as the reverse complement.
CTAACATGATAAATCATCGACAGATTCATGCGGAGCAACGCGCGTTTCCGTGTGATGTTTGCCAAAAATCTTACTCGCGCCTGTCTCTGTTGATGGATCATAAACGAATGCACACTGGGGAGCGGCCTTTTGTTTGCGACTACTGTGGAAAGAGTTTTGCTTCGCGTAATAAAATAACTGACCATGGCCGGTTTTGTCTGAAAAAGCATGAAGTTAATCAAACTCAGGCGAAAACATGGATGTGTGAGGTATGCGGAAAGAATTTCTTAAAGAAGGATAAAATGACCCAACACATGAGGTGCCATACAAAAGAGAAACCATATTCGTGTAAAGTTTGTGGAAAGGAGTTTTCTTGGAAGGGTAGCCTGAATGTTCACGCTAGAACGCACTCCAAAGACATCAGAGCGGAGTAGTGGTGTTTCATGATACTAAGCCAATTGGTATGTGCCTACGGTTGTCTGTATTATCATTTGTAATGGTTTATATCACGGTTACACGCCAGCGCCATGCAACGCAAACGGACAGTCTGAAGGAAATATACACATGACATCACAGAAAATTGACATAACTAGCACAAGATTATCTATTTTTTTTAAATTTTAACTGGTTGGCAATTTATCCATCCTAGTGATGTTTTATAGACCATATATATATATATATGGAATTTATGTATAACGACACGACTTTTGTTTCATTTATATTTTCGCGGGTTGTTGTTTTTCACCGTCAGTTTCGCAAAGATCCGATTGATCCCCATTTCCAAGTACGCATCGATGTTTTCTTCGTTTTGGCTGGGTGCGGAAAGAAGTCGATGCGTACTTGGAAATAGGAATCAATCGGATCTTTGCGAAACTGATAGCGAAAAGCAACAATCCACGAACGCAACTCGTGGAGAGTCAACATATGAAGCGCGCACTGCGCGCCAATCATTTAAATCATGTATATTTTGGTAGTATAAATTAAAACGTGCGTAATTTATAACATGCATCGTGTAGACCGGATTTGCTTTCATAGAACACTCATCACGTACCTGGAAGAATTGTTGCTACCGGTATTTAAACCTGCGAGTATTTTGCTCCAGTCTAAAAACTGATCCGCCGCACCACCTAAATCGCCACTACTTGCAATTTTCGGTTATTTGCCAGCTCAAAAACAACCACCAATTGCGCTAGTTGTGGTAGCAATCCACCAAATCAAGTTTGCGAGCTTGATATAACCACCAATCCAATTGTAAATTTGGCCGAATTCTATACACAGCATTACAGATGTCTGCTAAGAAGGCGTTACATAAATACGCAAACACAGTCTAGTAGGTAAATTTAAAAAAATGTAAACTGTGAATTAATTTTTATAATTAGGCATAGCTTTATTATTTATGCGCACAAGGATAATTGATGTATACTCGATATTCAAGATCATTTACCCTAGTGAACAACATCAGGGTCTTAAACATATGGATCAATTATTTATGTATTATCTTCAATTACCGAATTATATCGCGCATATATATATGAAAGATAATAAACATTATTACGCAATCAATTAACCTTTGCTATTAAGCATAATTTCTTCCAGAATCCACAGCCTGTAATCTGGACTCGTTATCACTATCCAATCATAACTGTAGATTTATCGTAACAGCCTAGATATGCTGTAATGCGGTCTTCTTCTTTCTCATTAAACCGTATGGTTTCATCACTTTCGTTTTGAATGTATCCGGAACCATTGTATGTGTCTTTATTTTGAGACGTCTGTTTCATTTGAATTATATTTTGCACGTGTACCCAAGGTTTAAGCTTATTAATTGTGATAGCTTCGAAAGCCAGATGCAGTTTTTTCCGACTTTGCCTTGTATAAAGCCGAAAACATTTTACAAACAACGACGTGATCTGTGAGAACAATATGTTAATAAATTACCGATTTCTCTGTGCAAATTGCACCACTTTTCCATATAGTCTGCTTGCTGCAGTAGAATGTTCTCTCAATATGCTGTTCTTTTAGCGAATAAAGAAAACACTCTAAGAGACATCCCTCGTGCTCAAAAAGTGTCCATACGATAGCAAACACCTCCAGGACAGAATTATATATATATATATATATATATTTATAATTATATATATATATATATATATATATTATTTATGAAGAAGCGTCAATTTTATTTAAATCCGAACAAGATATAATTAGACAAAATGCCACTGTCGGAGACAAATTGTGTCCGAGATTACTTCAATTTTCACCCTGTTGTCATTGAATCTCTTGCTGTGTAACAATTTCGTTGTTTGTTTTATTGGGTAGAGTGTCACGTAGTCAGTTATGTCTATGGGCTTCCTTCTTGTAGCAACTCTGTTGCTTTTTGATGAGAGATAATTGCAGTTTAGCTTAAAGTCGTAGGCATTTCTAAATTAAAGAGCATTGGGTTGTGTGGTGTGGCAATAGGAAACTTTGCAGCATTTGCTTGTCGTAGCGATTCCGTCATTTATATTTTTAGATTGGGCGTCGAATGCCACAAATTGCTTACACCATTTACTTAGGTTCATATAGTAGCCATGGCTTGTTGCGGTAGATAATTGTAAAAATTGACTATCGCTTATTTTAGGTCGGCGTGGGCAGCTGATATTCCCATTCTAACCAGTCCTAAATGACACAAATCACAACTTATGCATGTATAAATTGTAATTTTACAATACCGACTTCTTCTTTGTAGAATTACATGATTTGCCATCGATCAATGTTGGAATGTGTCCCCGTCCACTGGGTGTATCCTTTTACAATACACGTCTATTACTTTTGAATTCCTGTTAGTAGTGCTTCGCTTTCATGCTTAGTTGTTTTCCGTTTGCACTAACAGAACAGCACTATAAGCCTAGTCGATTTCAGTCAAACTAGCAGCGCTTTAAATAACCGTTCTATATGCCGAAGCCGATCTTCTTTGCCTATAGTCACCCGAGATCTTCTAAACATAGCAATATATTTATGATGAAGTGTTGGTGAAATGTTTTAAAGTAAAATAACACTGCTACTTTTCCATATTAGTAGTGCGCCGAATTTGGTCATATTTATACGACTATCATTCAGCAAATATGTGATTCTGATTTGTATTTACTTTTCCCTCTCATTCTCTTTCACTACTCGTCTGCACCTCAACCCTCACATTATAGGCTAGTCCCGTATTTTTGACATGTCTTTCGTTACCATTGTGCCTAACTGCTTTCAATTTTGAAAAACTACCGCGATTTCTTTTGCAATCTAGTTTCTATATAAAAAGGTTTTTCTCTTATCGCCAGAATTTCTGCTGCGATTTGTTTTAGCGCTTTATGCATTATCATTTTCCATTTGATGTTTTAATATTTTAATATAGTTGTATCATTTATGTAATTTACATTCTGGTCTCAAGTAAAATATGTCCTTTTTAACGTAGAATTCATAAACAATTTAGAACTTAATTTAAGCAATTTCATTTCATTTGTGCATAGTTTTTGCATTATGGTCGCAAAGGCTGCTGCCATCTCGACTGATGGAATCTGTCCTGTTATTTCAGCAACATTTTTGTAATATATACGCCGCTTTGTTGTTTTCTTTCATAATACACACGATTTATCACTTCAATTCCTTTTTGTGCTACTGATTCTACAATAAGACAAGAAAATGTTTCTCGAGCAATAGAACACAACTCATTTGGCTACTAGCCGACGGTGTATTTTATTTTTAGAAATGTGACTAATTGATTCTAGATGCGTGGAGTTAATATTTTCATTGTATTTAGTTCTGGTTTTCGACTTCACTTGAATTCTTTTGCATTTATATGTTTTAACGTGCTAATAAATAATTTTATATTTGTTAACGTGTTTTTTCTACCTTTACGGACTTAATAGCATTCGTGCGTTTGGTTTTGGCGATGGGTATGCTTGATACTAGTTTCGATGACTTGAACAATGAAACATATGAGGATGCAAACGATGATGATGATGATGATGATGATGTTGAATGGTAAGGTGTAGGAGAGAATGAAGACGGAGACGATTGTGATGTTTACTTTGGTGATCGTCGTATGGGTGCTGACTCGTCCTAGAACCACATAAATGTCCTTCTTAACGGGCGGTGTACCATCACTACTCTTACGACAACATTGTTACAAGCATGCCGGTACCTAAGGTTTGTGACTACTCATTCAGTCGCTAAAAGCTAATTGTAATTACCCCATGGGTTACGCCATCAGATGCCTACTTTGTGTTATCGGGTCAGAGCTCCAGGAACGGCAGAGATAGGCAACTGAAAGAATTACATTCTTGTTAGGTTCCTTGCACGGTGGGTTACAGTGTAGCCTTTTTTAATAAGGCAGAATTAATCATATATTTTCTCTAGACCCTACCTGGCCATAGAATTTCACGGAGTTTCATCCGCTCGCGCATCTTTGGCTAGTGAGAGCACGGTGCAACGTGATCATATTATCAATTTCGTGAAGAAGAACGTCCGGACACAAAAGTGTCCGTCTACTCATTCCCCGAGTTCAACCGTCCACCGAATTGCTCCGATAGAAAGGCGTACGGAATGCGTAAGTGATCTTCATGGAATCGCAACCAGTTCGAACGCTGTTCTTTAGCTGTGCTCTACGGTGAAGGTACATTAAATGGAGGCCGAATAGAACTTGCTGTCTCATTAATTTTCTCCTAGTTAATGTATCCTAAAACTATTGAAAATAATTCAATAAATCGATAAACAAAGTTGCCTAGGTGCTGGCTACCATATTTGATCATCTATGCATCATCCACTATCGTTTATATACTTCACGAGCATGATTAATGTCTCTTACACTGTCTTCATCTTCTGCTTACAAAAAAATTGTCATCGTATTTAATTTCTGCATGCCCAGTATCATAACAAATCTGCCGCAAGGTTAAGATGTCCTCACCAAACACTTCTATGGTCATCGCATGTTTAACCGCCACGAATTTCTCCATCACACCGTTCTCATAGTCCGCCTACTACACTGTAGACCCACTACCATCTGACCAATCCGTCTAGACCGACGGACATGAAGACATGCCAAACAAGTCATGTCTTGATAATAGGATTTAGAATCTGTAATAGAAAATTGTTTTTGAAAGACATCAAGTGAGCTAAAGCAGAACGGGCTATTAGTTTCTCGTAGCCAGAAATTTAAAAACAAGTATTTGGCTGTCTCACGTTAATTCGTTAATGACGCGCCTAGGCGACACAGCTTCCTGTAATGCCAGTTCATATGTCATGCACAAATGACTGGATTCATTTTGCTCAATGGGTTTCTTAGCTGCGAAACGACCTATCATACATTGGCTTTGGCAGTACTAACCAATGTCGTCTCGATTTCATTCATTAACATGAGGAAATATTGATCCTTCCTGGGCCCCATTGTAAAGGTCAGTGCCTAAAACTAATCAGATGTGAAGTTATGGCACATGACAAGAGCATTCTAATGCCAATACTGATGGATTTCTCATAATAGATTTTAACCAGGCGTCATTATTATGCATTATTTGCCATTATATCGTTCGCGGCATGGAGTCGGAAGCGTTTGAGTTATCTAGCATATAAACGATGATGAGGCGTTGATATTGGTAGTGTGACTTGAGAGTGCGTTGGAATACATGGTTCTGTCTAAAGCATCACATTCCTGGTTTAAACGCTGTCTTCTTTGCTTATCAAACTTATGAACCTTTATGGGAATAATAGCTGTGAACATCCATGTTGTAGCACGTAGAAAATTATTTCAATGAGGGTTGACTGGAGGTGATTATCACCTTTTGGTGGATGACCACCATGGAGGCATTGTTTCACTTATTTTGGGCGGATACCTCTATTCAAATTTCGGCGATAAGCGTGTGCCTAACCTTCTCGCCCTTGATTTCAAATATTCCAAGAAAGAGGAAAGCGAATCTAGTGGGTTTGTCATTTCATCAAAAGTTTGACTTTTAACTTCCATTTTATTGGTAAACACGCATTGTTTACTAACTGGTTTATTAAGTAGGTTGTAGAATTGTTTAACGAGTTATTAATGAGTCACTGGAAATGCCCTACGTTATTAGTGGGCCTATCGCTGCTAATGTGTCAATTTCGAGAGGTTTTATCGTTTTGACACTGTTTCCAACTCTTTGAAAATTAACTCTTTTTCACCTTTCCTCGCTGTATGACCTATATTTTGGTTTCTCAGCAGATTCTGCGTGCTGAAGAGCTTTGGTGTTATAAAAAATAATAGCAAGCCAGTTCTCATATTTTATTGACGTGAGACATGCGGTTGCTTGCTCAATTTTTACATTCATTCTATTCCAGATGCTGTATGTTACGCTCTCGACGGCAGCTACTGGTGCTCGGCAGAGCGCAATTTTATTAGGAACATGTCGGCTGAAACGGTCCCGGTTTGTGGAATGTACTAGAATGGAACTAGTGTTGATCTTTTGAGTCCTGGACAAAGGACAAGCATTGTTTGTCTACCGTAATGTGGCCATTCCTTCTAGGTTGTTAGGTTACTGTTTCATCTGCATGTTTGATGTCGCTACGCTATGTGGCGCTTGTTACTAGGGTTTACCACGAACGAATTAAGATTAAGAGAAAATTGGGGAGCTAGATAACGTTATCACGACTAATTGCAGCTAGGATGGAACTGCCTAATGCCTTTCGGCGTTTACTTAGCTTGGCGTTGAAACCATCGTGTGTCACTAAAATGTTCATAAGCCGCCCTAGGTCAGAGGCTATATGAAGAGTTTATAGCTATCCTGTTTAAGCTTTTGCTACAACTCGAAATAACAAACTGTCAGTGCCTCACATTTGAATGGAAGTAGAATCACTTTTTCCAGTGAGCTACACTCGAATGAGACAAATTTCGGAGTGCTTCATATAATTCTAAACTCCTGAAAACGACCAATTTTGATACCGCGCCTATGCTGTTCGTCAGCCTTAAAAGAATGGTTAACTCGCGTGGCATGTGGCTGCGCATTTGAAAACTCGAGGAATAGATTATCCTTTTTGACGTTGCGTCTTTATTTGTTCGAACTTATCTATGGAACTCGTTCATTTGAACACGTCTGTAGAAATAGCGAGTCTCGTCAATTACTAACGGACTTGATTGAATGTATTTTATTAGCACCGCGTTTATTTATTCTCTAACTAGTGCGCGAATCTTCTTCAGATTTTCATATTTAACTTCTGTAACTGATAGCCAAATTTCAAGTACATCATAAAATTACTCAGAAAGTAAGGCGACTTTCCTATGCAGCTTGCACCTAGACAGCTCTTTAGTTTTCGACGCATTCGCTAATTGCCAGCTGAGAGTTTTTGGAGGCATTGCACATAAGGGACAATTACGACCATACCAGTTCTATTTACTTGCTGTTTGATGTGCTCTCAATATTGTGCTTGTTGTGGAAGTGCTTGAGAAGCCCTTTGAAACATTCTGCTTACCAGGCTGCCGTGGTAACTTGTGAATTGCAGGAAACAGAGAGAGTAGAGCATTAATCTCGTTACTGGATATTATTCTGCGCGATATCAGTAATTTTCCTCACATCTCACTTTAACCTCGCTCCTAATATGGCTCTTGAATTGACAAAAATCTGTGGGAGACTAGCGGAATAAGGGGTCCGGTGAAAAGGCCTGCGAATTTCTGCCTAATTGGCATACCTTCTTATGGAACCGACCGTGCCGGCGATAATCATCTTGATTTGTATGTAGGCATGTATATATGTATGTATCTATGTATGCGTTTGAGTGTTTATGTATTCATGCATGTATGTATGCATGTATGTGTATGTTTTCATGTATGTATGCACTTATGTACTTATACATTTATGTATGTATGTAGGTGTGTAGGCATGTAGCTATGTATGTATGCATGTATGTATGTGTGTATGTATGCATGCATGTATGTATGTCATATTGTATACACCTATGTATGTATGTGTGTATGTATGTATGTAAGTAGACATATATGCATTCAATTATATATGCATGCATTTATGTATGTACGTTTTTATGTAGGAATGTATGTGCGTAATGAATGCATGTATTTATGTTTGTATGTCTGCATGTGTGTAGACATGCCTGTCTGTATGTATCATAGGTTTATGTATGCATGTGTGTATGTATGTATATATATGTAATTGTATGCGTACGCATGCATGCGTGCATGTATATATTTATGTTTTTATGTGTGTATGCATGTAACTTTATATTAATGTGTGCGTATTTATGTATGAATACATAACAGTTAGATATTGTTTGTGGCTTAGAACTAATATTTACGTATTTGTGTATTAGTTGTTGCGCACCAAGAAACGAATTAGTTCAAAGAACAAACCAAGGATAGCATTAACGGAAAGTATAATCTCGTGCACATTCGTTTCGTGCCTACTTGCGACTCATCAGTAGGAGCCGGTATTATGCCCTTTACCCATTTTATATTTTGGTGAGGAATGTTGTTTTGTCCTGCAGAGGCTATTTGGCCGATCTTTCTTCTAGCTCTCCCTGAAACTCGTGTATGATCGCGCTGCCTACAATTGAACGGCTGTCCTAAAAAACTTTGTCGGATCATTTTGGAAATCATGACAGACTCTTCTGATCGGCAGTAAATCTTGCGTTTATTATTGTGATTTCTTATCCTTGACAACGGAAATACATTCTCTTTTGCAGTTGTTTTTGCTTGCCTTTCGTTTTACTTTGTCTAGTCGATCTGACTTTAAATAATATCCATCAAAAAATAAATTGTGGTCTTTTTTGATTATGGTGCCTAGATTTATCTATTTTGAATGAAATAAATTACCTACATAGAATGAAACCAATTTTGTTAATTAGTTTTCGGCAACAGAGGCAGTCACTAACTGTGCTCGGAGTGTACCCATCCGGTATTGCCCAGAACGAAAAAGTTATTTTTTTTGTTAAATGTGTCTTGACGGAATGAGAGCAAGCGTTCCATACGTGTAGGGCAAGTTTCGGCTGCTGAAGGAAAATTTGGCCACTGGTATCTGGGCACATAGTGCTCATCAGTCTCAGTTGGCAGACTATCTAGGAGAAGGATAACCTTCGAATATAAACGATCACTAGGAATGGGCAACCTAGTGTTCTTTTACAGTCCACATATAACCATGACAAGTAAAACTTACAATGATTACATACTACATCGGCTACTGCTGTCAACTTCCTCTCCGATTCTGCCTCTTTTTCTTCCCTTCCTCTTCTCAATCTAACAATAACACTTTAAGGTACTATGAATATGTTTGGTGTAGATCATATCACGGAGCTCAATATCAGGTTGCCAAATATCGAAAATAGGTCTAGTAGACGATCATTCATTCGCATTTAATGTGCAAAAATTAAAATAACTTGGACAGCAGGAATCTCTTGCACGTACGTTGGGTCAATTATAAATCGACATATGTTGCGTATCTGAAACTAGAACACACGATCCTACGTGCATTACAGAACTGGTGATACTATCCATATCTACGCGTTATTGGCTTCGAACATCTGGTTCCACAGAGTTCTCTCAAGCCGGTAAATGGGGCGTTGGTATTGCCCTTAGCGCGCGAGCTGAAGCTTGCTTAATTGAATGGATCCCTTTAAATAGTCGACTGTGTGCGGCACGTTTAAATACATCTACTAAAATCAAAGCAAAAAACCGTTATCATCGTTGCCTCTTCGTTGTATCTGCATATGCTCCTACCAATTGCAGCACAGAAGAAAGCAAGGACGCTTTTTACTCCGAATTAAGCTCCTTACTAAGTAAAGCACGAAGTTCAGATATAGTCCTGGTTATGGGTGACATGAATGCTCAAGTTGGGCGCTTAAGTAACACAGAGTTTCATTTAGGTGGAAGATACACTCTAAGCTCGACGCGCAACGATAATGGTGAGCGGCTTTTGGATAGCTGCGCTGAACATAGATTATATTTAAGTAGTACAAACTTCAGACGTAGTGTTAGACGTTGTGCTACATGGCGTCCTCCAGCACCCGGACAACAGTGGATTCAAATAGATCATGTAGCAGTTAGTTATAGATGGTGTGGTTGCATCCAGGGTTGTCGTTCTTTTTGGAACACTTATGTCGACTCGGACCATGCACTTATCCGTTGTAGATTTGCTCTAAAATTTTCCGGGAAAATAATTAAGAATAAACCCCAAATTGATGTAGGCAAACTCGAACAACCGTCCTTACGACAAAATTACGAAGATATTCTAAAGGCTAATCTAACTGGTCTGGATGGCGAAAATCCGAATATACTTTGGTCCAAGATAAGTTCCACTATGCAAAATACAGGTACTACTGTATGTGGCATTGCAGGTCCCCGTAGAAATAATCACTGGCTCTTTGTAAAATCTATGGAGATACTCAAAATAAGGCGCCAAATTCCACCTGGCTCGACTCATAATAATACTCGTCGCAATATAAGACGCCAACTTAAGCGCAGTCTAAAAGTCGATCTCGAATCCTTTTGGACCAGAAAGGCTGAAGAAATGGAAGTAGCTTTCGCGTCAGGTAATAGTCGCTGTTTGTTCCAACTTATTCGCGCAACAGGTCCGAGAAAATTAAAAGTTAGTGAAACTTTAAATGATTGTAACAACGATTTAATAATCGATAAAATAAATCGTCTTGACAGGTGGGCTGAACACTTTAGAGATCAATTTTCTTGGCCACCCGCGTCAATTCCGATTCCCGAAAGCATGTCTGCATCAACAGTGTGGAATGTTAGTCCCGAAGAACCATCCGAGTTAGAAGTACGCGATGCAATCCTATCTCTTAAACGCCGCAAAGCCGCCGGCCCCGATGATCTGCTTCCGGGATTGTTTAAGAATGGTGGCGATATAATTTCAGGAGCGTTGACCAAACTTTTTCATACTATATGGAATGAGGAAACCGTATCACTTGATTGGAATGAGTCGACCATCATTCCCATCTTCAAAAAAGGCAATCGTAATTCGTGCGATAACCATCGTGGTATAAGCTTGACTCCGGTCGTATCAAGGTTATTTTCTTCGATTATCCTACGTCGTCTTAGCGCTTCACGTGAATCACATACAAGAGAAGAACAGGCCGGATTCCGCGCAGGACTAGGTTGTAAAGATAATATTTTTACGTTAAGGCAAGTTCTCGAACAGAGACATTTATATCACCGTCCCACCATAGCAGTCTTTCTATATTTCAAGGGTGCATTTGATTCCGTGGATCGCAATGTTTTATTCCATATCTTGTTGAAAAGCGGTGTTTCCACAAAATTTGTTAATATTATACGAGCTCTCTACACATATACTTCTGGTCGCGTTTAGGTCTACAACAAATTAACGCATAACTTTCCAACCAGCATTGGTGTTCGTCAAGGTTGTCCACTTTCCCCATTTTTGTTTAATTTTGTAATCGATGCTATTATGAACAACACTCTCTCACACATTCAGGACGCTGGAGTTGAAGTTCTCCCGGGAGATAAACTAGTCGATCTTGACTATGCGGGCGATATCGTACTATTATTCGACAATCAGCATGCTGCCCAGACCACCTTAAATAAATTAACAGACATTGTTCCGTCTTTCGGTATGAAATTCGCATCCTCTAAATGTAAGATACTGTTACAGGATCATCCACCACTCACTCCAACGTTGCGACTGCAGAATGAAGATCTTGACATAGTCCACAGGTTTATATATCTTGGGAGCTCTATCAATAACGTAGGCAATATGTCCGACGAGGTGAGAATACGAATCGCGAAATCGAGAGTAGCTTTCTCTAACCTTGGTCATTTATGGAGAAACGCGAATATTTCACTTTGCCTTAAAGGTCGTGTTTACAATGCATCTGTACGCGCAGTCGTACTATACGCTAGTGAAACTTGGCCTCTTAGAGTTGATGATCTGAGACGCTTACAGGCATTCGATTATCGTTGTTTGAGAAGTATAGCACATGTTGGTTACCAACAACGAATAACTAACGTTGACATCCGTAGACGTATTTTTGTATCTGACAATAAGTGCTCGTCGTTAGAAAAACAAATAAGGCTCCATCAACTTCGTTGGCTCGGTCACATTTTGCGTATGCCCTCATTTCGATTGCCCAATAGAGCTCTGTTCTCTCATCCAGCACCAAATTGGCGTAAGAAACAAGGTGGACAGATTTTGACATGGCAGAAACAATTGAAGTCACTTACATCCAAATTTGGTAGTATAGGACCCACTCGTCTTCCAGGATGGGGTCCCGTGTGCATCATAGTTCTTGGTTAGAAACCCTTAGCGATATGTCATCGAATCGAGCTCATTGGCGATCTTGTTGCAGATGTCTAGTAGAATCATCTTCGTAACTTTCTTTTCTTAGTAGGGCAAAGTTAGCTTCGAGGTTTGGTTTGTTTATGACGTGAAACAGTGAAAGCCGCAAGGAAGCTGTACTGCTGATGTTGCTTGGCCCGAATGCTAACTTGGCCATAATGGTATTGTGGAGAGGTTTAGTTTGCGTCATTTTTGTTAGTTATCCGGATAAGTTTCCTCATAGTAGCTAGGTATTTCTTCTCTCTCTGCCTCTCTCTCTCTCTCTCTCTCTCTCTCTCTCGTAAATCTCAATAATAATTTATTATGGCAGTGAAACATTAGTCACTTTTGACTTTTGTATGGCTGGACAACTCAGATGCAAAGTTTACGCGCTAGTCCGTTCATTTCCATCCATTGTTGTTGCTTTATCGTCGTGGCTCACACCTTTGGGTCCCTGCGCGCCTGAAGCAACTTGGGTGGATGATTTCATTTGAGGCGGGGATAAATTATTTGCCATAATGTCTCTTTGATCACATCGCTCTGTCAAGGAAGACTGTTGGAGAAAACCTGTGAAATTTGCCTTATCAGCTCTTCCGAAACAGGTGACATAGAAGTCTGTTTGTTTGTTTCAAATAATCACACACACACTGACAACTTTATATAATTTCACGTCATAATTTCTTGCTTTTTTTCGAGTCAGTAGGAGTCCACATACAAAGTAGTTGTTTGGACTATTTTTGTGCTTGCCACCCAATGCCGCTTTTTACCTTCAATATTTTGTGTTGAGATTGTGAATTGAAGTACTGTATTAATAGTTTTTCGAATCTGTAATCCGTCAGCTCACAAGCTATTGATATAATTTTCTATTATCTCTCTATCCATGGGCGTTGAATTTGCCGTCTTGACGACCGTTGTGCTGAAGCCAATTGTTTTGTATGTATAATCATGTAAGTTGTCTTCTACTAAATAGACGAAATAGCACTGTATAATGTCTCTATCGTTTCCGCCTTTGCGTATTTGTTCCAGGAATAGGGAGGAGGATTTTATTACAACGCTCTCTCTTTCTGAGCTCCTATTGAGGTGCATTAGAAAGACCTGATGCTTTCGGCCGTTTAGCTCCAGTTTTTTCTGTAATCCTCTGTGTCTTTCTGGGCTTGGTGCTATTATATCCGGAGATTGCGTCTCCGACTAGTTAGAATCTTCTCTGCCAATTCTGTTTGGTTGCCTTTTCCTGATAGTTATTTGGTTTGCTTTTTGCAGTCGGTATTGACACTTATCCAATTGTGCAGCCTGCTAAACCCATAATTTTTTTTCTATTTCTTTATTTTTTATATGTTTTAGTCATTTACAGCTGAAATTGATCATATTGACGGGCACAGTAATCTTATGATACGGAACAAACCACCTGACTTGCATCAGTTCATCAGGGACCAAAATATGAAGGAGGATGTCTGTTTTAAATCTGACGTGGACAACTCATTAGTTGTCAATGGATCTTCAGAAGAAGAGGTAAATTCTGCGAACGGCCTTCTAGAAGATCGGGTAAATTTAGCGACAACTAATGCGAATGACAACTTTTCTACAAAATATACTTCTTCATGTTGTGCGGATATCCTGGATGAGTCGAATTCTTTTGGTTGCAACGATTGTGGTCGTAGGTTTTCTAAACTGCAAATTTTAATCAACCACCGTCAGTATCATACTGGCGAGAGGTCGTTCATATGCGAGTTTTGCGGAAGAGCTTTTATTAATAAGAAACAGTTAGTTGCCCATGAAAAGGCGGCCTCCAAAAAGGCTGATCTAAACGCTATGCGCAATCGACGCTTATACCAGTGTACGCAGTGCTCAAAGACTTTTACGCAGAAGTTTACTCTTATTTATCATCAACGAACGCACACGGGTGAAAAGCCTTTCAAGTGCACTGTTTGTGGTAAAGCATTCGTGGGGCAACTTTATTTGGTTCGTCATATGATGTTGCACGCAGAGCGGACGCCCTGCGTATGCCACATTTGCGGAAAAATACTCTCATCACGTGAGGTTTTCAACAAACACTTAAAAATTCACACTGGCGAACGTCAATTTCAGTGCAACATTTGTTCCAAGGCGTTCCTGCGCAAAGCTTCCTTAATTGACCACCAAAGAACACACACAGGTGAGAAGCCTTTTGAATGTAATCTATGTGGCAAGGCATTTGGATCGCGACCTACTTTAGCCACACATAGAAGGTTTCACACCTGTGAGAAATCATACACTTGCGATGTGTGTGGTTATGTGGTGGCTACTCGTGGAAATCTAGCTGTACATCAACAGATGCACTCCGAAAAGCGAAAGTTTCAGTGTGATCTGTGCCCCGTGTCGTTCTCACGTAGATCCTTCCTAACCGATCATCAGCGAGCTCATGCGGGTGAGCTGCCGTTTTCTTGTGATATCTGCGGAAAAGTATTTGAAAACCGAACTTATTTAACCTGTCACAGAAGACGGCACACCAAAAACAACACTTTTGAATGTGATGCTTGTGGCAAAATGTTGTCTACGCACGCTAATTTAGTTAGCCACCGACTAGCCCACTTCAATATGCGTCCATTTTCGTGCGACATCTGCGCGAAGTCGTTCACACGCAGGTGCACCTTAATCGATCACCAGAGATTGCACACAGGTGAGAAGCCGTTCGTTTGTGCAAATTGTGAACTGCGTTTCTCCTCCAGTAGTAAGCTGTCGGTACACAGACGAAGTTGCAAGAAACCAGCCCAACCAAATTGATGTTGGCGGTGATTTTGCGTATGAATATTTGTTCTAAACACTAGAGAACTGGAACTAGTTAGAAACAATTTTTGAAGCAAATTTCGCTCTAAATCGTGTTCCAGGAATATCCATTAACCTAGGTTGCATGAACTTGCACACATCTGAGGAATGTAGAACTTCAAGTGAGACTTGTTATTCCAATAGAATTAACAATATGATATTGCCTTCCTTGTTGGAGCGCTATGTTTTATGCTTTGTATTCAATGCCTATGAAATGGAGCTTAACCAGAGTAAAGCATCGAAAGCACACCGTGACAAAAGGAATACACGTCAATGTCATCTATGTTAGAAATCTCGACAATTGCTCGACATCGTAACAGCTAGAGGCGCACTTACATCCAGGGCGTGCCAACCGTAGAACTTGTCTCTTGGCAAAATTTGACTAATTCAATATGAACACCAAATTTTCGCATCTCATCTAGCATAGAAACGTGTCTCTGTTACTCGAGACGATTGCCTGAATCGAGTGTCTGCTTTTGACTTTTGACTGCTAATGACATTTTTGTCTCTTTCAGCTCAATTTTTCTGAGAAAATTAAAAATAACCATTCTTACTTAACAATTTTTGCATGGAAGGTTTTCTACTTTATAATAATAATAATAATTAACTGTTACGGAATAACAGTAGCAACAATAATAATATAGCATTATTATATTATATTACAGTATTAATATCCAGATTCACTTGTATTTTGTTAATAGTGATCCACAGTTTGCTAAGTTTATCAAAGTCGGAAGTTCTACAGAAATATTTTGGTTGACGCATAATCTGATATTCAGCCATTCTTATGCATAAGTAATTTAATTTGCGAACGCCGTTGTATGTTGAAGCCTAACTATATTATAAAAAAATGTTTATATAACTCAGCAAGTCTATTTTATTTTCGATAGGACTCTACTGTATTGCAATAGTTGGTATCCTATATAGCAAATCTCGAAAGGTGAAGAAAATAAGCTGGAATGAATAAAAGCATTATTCAGCAACGAGCATAATGTGGAAACCACATACCCAGTCACCCTTACACACACCTCCAGTCTAGATGTTGCAACTAATAGCTTTCATTTCTTGATTTGTAAAATATTTGAATGTCTTTAAATCAAGTTTGCGAGCTTGAAGTAAACACCAATCCCATTGTACTTAACCAGTCGTCGAACAACATGCAAAAACTACCGTCAGTCGCAACGCACTGATGCGTTTCGACCTTACATGATCATCATCAGAGTACGACGCGTCAGTGCGTTGCGACTGGCGGTAGTTTTTGCATGTTCGGCTAATTATAGTTGAGTGTTTACGATTTAAAGTATTACCACCACCCGCGCAATCAATTATTGTTTAATTGTATTGTCCATATATGTGTGTGGCGAAAGCTACAATCAGTTAATGTTCGTGACTGCATAGAAATTGTGCAGCTGACATTTTCAGTCACGTACAATGTATGCAAGACTACTAGGGGTGAGAGCCGCATATCTAACCTTCCATATATATGAAATGCGGTTTAATCCACGCTAGTCAGTTTGCCGTCGTACTCTGATGATGATCATGGAAGGTCGTTACGCGTCAGTGCGTGCGACTGACGGTAGTCTAGCTATGTTGCATAAAGAATTGATCACAACAGCGTGGTTATTGCGCAGCAGCGGTGCATTGTAGATTCGCGTAGTAGACCAGATTTGTGCGGATGGCCGTCATTCAAACGAACACGATAAAAAGAAAATTACTTTTAAGATGATAAGACATATTGATGGTAAGTACGGAATTAAATGGTATTAAAACTATTTAGCGAATTATTTGTCTGTTGAGAATATATATATATATATATATATATAACGCAGTTGATTAAATTTAACTATCCACAATAAAATTCTAGATTCTCGTAAACATCGTGGCGAATTCTTGCATTGTGATTATCATTAATTGTTTGTAAATCGATAAAGAGTGAAACAACATAAGCCGGCTGACTTGCTTTATAACATTAGTCCTATTTGCGGTATTGTGGTATTGACGATTAAAAGAATAAGGACTCACGAGAATGCGTTTCGACATATTTTCCAGGATAACGATGGCGAAAAAATCTACCTTTATTAGAATATAATATCTTTCTATTCTTGATTGCGAAGATTTAGTATCTACGTATTTGGACCAGAATGATATGCACCTTGTTTTGTGCTTACTGGATTCCTTTGTTAGGAGCCGGCACTACGCCCCAGGCCGACTTTCTAATTGATCAAATCATGTGCACTTTCTGGTTTCTACTTAAGTTTACTTGTTTGTTACCAAATGCTGACTGAATCCAATGACTTCATTTTTGTAATTTTCATTCGCTTAACATTATTGATGTGTAATATAACTTGATATTTCTTATTATATAAAGACAATTTTTTCTTTTGTATATTTTGACATTGTTTTGCTTTAAAATGTAAAAGATGTATAAATAATATTATTCTATCTCGATTTTAACTTCTGTCTAATTTTAATTACATTTTTTTGTGTGCTTGAATTCGTTGGATGTTATTAATAATGGTTATCACGATCACGCTGATGACTTTGATAAGATCAGCATCACAGTGTGATTGCTGTAAATACTTATGTTTATAATACCAATAATTAGAATAATAGTATAGACTGGGCAAGGCCTATTGATAAGAACGGCGAACCTGACAGAAACTGCCACGGTAGAATCGATAAAAATGGTGTTGTGTACAGGGATGCAGGTAGGGCTTCCTTGCTTTTGCTAATCATGCCTACGATGGTTCGCTTTCTTTTATCATTCTAAATTGCTCACAAGGACGTCACAGCTGTTAAGCGGTGTCAGACTGGCGAGTGTCCCATTATTCCAGCTTCTGGCTTGCCGTGTCTTGAGTGCTAGCACCACCAGGAGATGGCGTTTTGACAGCTTCTGTTGTTCTAAAATATCAGATTTTCTGGTTAGCCAACGCTCGTCACCCTTGAGTTTTATACCAATCTGAATTTCCATCATTTGTCCACACTGGGAGTGATCAAGTTTGTATTCTTTTAATAGCTCGGTGACAATCATTAATAATAATAATAATAATAATAATAATATTAACAATAATTAAGTACTGTCGACCGGCGAACAGTATAAAAAGGGTCAGCTTTTCTTCTGGGCCGTTAAGACGAATGAACCTGGTCTGTGTATATTTTAAATGGTACCGCCATTTATGCTGACGTTGATTGGTTGAATAGGCAAAAACAAGCTATTGCAAATAACTCTGAAAGTTAGACTGCAAAAATGGAAGGTTCTTTATGCGAGTTCGTGAACGGACAATTATTACTGCGTACTTGTCGTAGAGTAGACAAAGTCGGTGATAGCTGAATAGTTTTAATCAGAGATAAGATAATGTTTGACCTCACCGTCGAAACAAAGGGACCAATTATGCGCTTATCGAATTCTGGCTGATTTCTGTGTCGTTATTCCCTATCCGAGGAGTACACGACGATATTAATCCTTGCAAAATTCGCATAAATAGATTTCCACAGTGGGAGCCCTTTTTAGGGACTCAGCTCAGTTGCTTGTTTTCGCTCATCCGTCGTGAAAGATTCAGAAAATCAGGCAACCTTTTATCAACTGCAAGCCGGTCGATGCAATTTGGGCAACATTATTTTTTTTAGTCATGGTTATTTGTGATTGATGGATCTTTAAATGCCAGAATGAATTAAGTCTGTTAGAAAACCAGAGGTGGAGGAGATTGTCTGTCGGTGATAAGGCGTGAGGCTCTGCAATCTCGACTTTAGCCTTAACCTAGTCGTTTTAAGCTAGATTTCACATTACCTTGGGCGTTGCCTCGGCAAATAGCTTAGCGATATTACCCACGCGAATGGGACTATGAAACGTCGGCTTTCCCAGATCTTTCAGATTTAATAATCATACGGTTGTTGTCCTCATTCCATAATACGAGGGCATACCACGAGGCTGCACAAGTTCTATCAGTGGATCAAATCACGAAATTCAGGTCGCTAGAATCGTATTAACGTTCCGTTTATACAGCTGTCTGTATTCCGTTTGAGTCTCCATGCAATGATAACGGAAAAAAGCACGCAGTAAGCCACCAGGAATGTCTGTGCTTCGGCTTGATCGTCAGTAACTAAATTCCATAGAGTAAAAACATCTTCACTATTGAGGAAAAATGGTTATTGAGCGTTAGTCTGTTTCTACTTTCGTTATAGCTTTTCAACATTCGGCATCTGTTACGAAACTAAGAGAAACTTGCACTCTAGCTCGTGAGCGTTGCAAATATGGTTTTTACCAGCCTCAGAGCGGATGAGAATGAGTTTGAAGATGCGTCGAAAGGTTTTTTTTCAAATTTTACGCTCAGATCCGAATTATTATCAGGAGTCATTCTGTCAACTATGTATAGACGCCGTCAGATTCTGGAGCGCAGCTTGTCAAGCACATCCGTAATCTTCTTAACTCGTCGCATGTTGTGAATATCGTGGTTGGAGATGAAGTTACCTGTCGACGTTGAAACCCCTAATTTTGATGTTCTGACAGAGTTTGCAAAGCCACAAGGGTCAGTTACTTTCATTCTGAATTTGTCAAGTTCCGCAAAATAAATCTTTAAAATGATTCGAAAAATGTTACTGCTGCAAGATAGGGATATGAATCCATCCAGAATGAGTGGAAGAGTATCATCAAGTAAATGGTAGCACTGACACCCATGCCAACTACCATTGTATCAATTTGCTCTGTGTTGCCTCTTCAGAGACATTCACGAGTAGTGAAAGAAGCGAATTAGGTCAACAGAAGCAGGGATTCGATTGGAAATAGGATGCGTGGGTGTACCGTCAGTAGCAGCCAACAATCGTTATTCTGCAATAGTCATCCGCTTTCTATTCTGTGCCACGCAAATGTCGTAGCGAGCTATGCTTAATAAGAGCTTCGCGGCCAACTTTGTTCGGTTACCCATAAGACTAATCGCACTAGTAATGGTCTTCTGCGATTGACTATAGTATTCGTCAAGGCTTTGTCATTAATCTCACTTTACTTAATTTTTTTGACGATGCAGTTATCGCAGAGGTCACCGCAACATTGCTTGATGTATAGGTCGGTGTTGTTGCTTGGTTTGCTGACCTCAAATACACTGACGATGCTATTCTTAGGGTAGAAAAGAAAGACTAACTCCAGAGAGCAAAAAACTGTTCTCAAGAAATGCCAATCCGGTATGGTCTGAAAATGAATGCATCGAAAACGGTCTTCATAGCCTATTGTGATCCGAAGCCTAAGATCATGATTAAAGGTGCTCTGCTACCAGTCCTTTAGTATATTTTACCTAGGATTTTTGGTGACACAAGATGAATCTGCTACTGTCGTGATATACCTAAGTGCTTAACTTTTCATATTTTTAAAACTGAACATTAATCACCCGTACATTTTATTAGGCACCAAGTCAAGCATAGTTTGGCGGGGACTTAGTAGATAATCCTTTATCACTGCCAGCATCTGGACTGCTATTTAAATCGATGTATTGGCTCAATTTAGATTCGGTCAGTGCCAGCGGAGCGTCAGGAGGCATCACTCATGATGCAATTTACAAATCTGCAAATTCTATACAACCGCTCTTCTACATACCTTGTTGGTGTCTGTCGATGGTTTTCATTGAGGCATTGTTTGTTTAAGTAAATTTAACACAGTGCTCTCCAAGGCACAAAGTCAACTCCGGTGGTTGGCTGGAACCGCTGGATGGCTAGGCCATCCATCTTTTGGCCGGATATTATTTGCGATATCGGTTACCTGTTCACGCCACACAGTACCTTGTCTAACTCAGAGAAACTTGATTGGATGAATTTCTGCGGGAGTCTAGCGATAAACGGAATTCATTTGAGAAGCTTCATTAATTCTGTCTTATTTGCGTAGGCTCTTCCGCAACCCGTCATGCGAAATATCTGTCTCCTTTTATGTATTTTGATGTATATTTAGCTAGTCGATTAACTTTTTTACAAAAACCGGCAACAACACACATCATTTAACTGATTATGTAATTGGTTCTATCCTTATTGGACAGGGAAGCATTATGTTGTCCACATGCAGTCTAAAGTTTACGATTAGGCTGCAGTGAAACAGAAGCTTTTCATGCTCATGTAAGCATTTTTAATATGGTTACGGAACAATTTTCTGTTTCGCTGTCTTACTCGGGAAGCAATCGCGATTTAATGCTCGAATCGGTAATTAATCCACTTGACGTTACACACTCAATTAGACGTTCGCATTTTGATGTTTTTGAGTAATTGGTGTCTAAATCTCTGCTGGATGAACGCCTTATTTACTCACTGGGCTTCCGCTTTCGGAACGGCTGCCTTCTTACAGTTTTCAGTTAAATTGGATAATTAAATTTTTTTTCTTTCTTCTTGTTCTAATTAAATACTGCATTTAAGGAATTCGAAGCCCACCGATCCTCACGCTATAGTGCTGTTTGCTTATGAATGATGTCCGGATTTAAATGCGAGCCTCCCTTCCAGCAGTGTTTGAACGGCACTCACTCTAGAGAGGAAGGGCTCTGTGTGAAAGTGGACAAAAGCTTTGCGGTAATGGCGGCGACGGCTGTTGTTAAGCCGGCAGATATCGCGTCAGATGCAGTCGTCGAGGTGCGTAATGATAGTGTACACTCGACAACGTCGAGCGGAAATGAAATAAATAACTTTAAGACTGACGCCAACAATGTGGCTACTGATTCTGGCTGCGCGGTAGAACCAATTCAAAATAAGAGTTTTGGTTGTAACGAGTGCGGTCGGACATTTTCAAAAATTCAAATTCTCTTCAGTCATCGGCGATATCACACTGGAGAAAAACCGTTTCTCTGCGAGGTATGTGGCAGAGCCTTTTTAACGAAAAGACAGTTGCTCAATCATGCGAAGAAAAACACGCGGGAAAATCCGTTGCAGTGCGCAGCCATGGGCTCGGCACCATCAACTGGTCAAAATTCAATTGGATTGCCACAGTCGGTCGCGGAGAACGAGCCATTTACTTGCAATATTTGTCTAAAATCCTTTACACGTAAAACTATTTTAATACATCATCGCAGACTTCACACTGGAGAAAGGCCATTTCCATGTGACATCTGCGATAAGGCGTTTGCATTGCAAAGTTCTCTAATTAATCATAAAAAGCGGCATACCGAGCAGAAGTCGCAAGAATGCGATGTGTGTGGCAGAATGTTCGCTACTCGTAGCGTCTTGGTCCAGCACCAAATGACACATACCGGAAAGCGACCATTTCAGTGTGAATTCTGTCCAAAGACGTTCACACGGAAAGCTGTTCTTATTCACCATCGCAGAATTCACACAGGTGAATTACCCTTTAAATGTGACGTGTGCGGCAAAGCATTTTCTGTGCGAAGTACGTTGAACAACCATAGAAGGCGACACACTGGAGAGAAACCTTACGAATGCGATGTTTGTTTCAAGGCCTTTTACTGTCATAGCAACTTAATGCAACACCAACAGACACATACCGGCCTTCGTCCGTTTCGTTGTGACATTTGTGCGAAGACATTCACGCGTAAAGCATTTCTGATTGGTCACCGGAGATCTCACACTGGGGAGAAGCCGTTTGCTTGTGAATATTGTCCGCAATCCTTCTCACACAAGTCAAAACTGGTTGTGCACGAGAGAACTCACACAGGAGAGAAGCCATTTACATGCAATATTTGCAACATGTCGTTCACACGCGAGTCCGGATTGAGTTACCATCGAGTCACGCACACCGGAGAGAAACCATATGTTTGTGATATTTGCGGTAAGGCATTTGCGGTGCACCAGTATTTAATTGGTCACCGGCGAAGGCATACTGGCGAGAAGCCTTATGAATGTGACGTATGTGGACGTAAGTTATCGGCTCGAAGTGACTTGATGTCGCACAAAAAAACGCACTCTGAACGACGCCAGTTCCCCTGTGATGTATGCACGAAGTCGTTCACGTCAAAATGTTATCTAGTCATTCATCAACGAACTCACACTGGGGAGAAGCCGTATGAATGCGACATTTGTGGAAAAGCTTTTTCTGTGCGAAGTTCTTTAAACAGTCATCGAAAAAAACACTCCGAAGAGAAACCATATCTCTGCGACATTTGTGGCGCACTAGTTTCTACTTATGATGAATTCGCTCAGCACAAACAGATGCACACCGACCAGTGGTCAATAGACCGCGATTGTGGCACGAAACCAATGACACATAATTCTTTCTTGCTCGACTATCAAAAGCCTCATGCCTCCGACAAACCATTAAAATATGATGATTCATGAACATAGCCCTTTTTATATTATTTCTTTCTATCTTGCATCATCAATAATTGCTTACCTAATTGCGAATCAGTTTATGTCTTATCTATGATAAGGTATGCTAAAACGACGCCACAATCTTTGCTCGTTAGGAAGGCTAGTTTCTTGCTGGGGTTTTCATGTAGGCCATTGTTTATAAATTAGCTGACCGCTTCAATTTTCGCTCTAAGTAGTTCTACGCTCTGCTACGCTTAGAGTGTAACTCATGCTATTTCGTCCTAGTAATAACCGACCAAGGCTATTTCATTAATCCTTCTTTGATGGTATGGAGGTTAATGAACATTGTACAAATCAGGTTTGCGCGTCTGAAATGAACGCCAACCGCATCCCTGCATCAGTTGCACAAAAATGGTTTATTGAAGCAAGCAAACTTGATTTAATTAGTTGTGCTCGCACGAGTCTAGTAGTTCTGTTTAGTTAGCTTAAAAAACATTTCAATCCTACTAATAGTATTATGGGCTGGGAATTGTCCTCCAGCTTGTCGTAAACAGAGTATCATCATCATCATCATCATCATCATCATCATCATTATTGTTCTTCTATGCTTTATTAAACAATCATATACACAAAAACAACACAACGTATAATTTACATTGATATTTACAATTCAAGCACAAATTTATTTTCTTTATTCAATTCAGAAGCGAAAATGTCAAAATGAACAATTTCCTATGTTATTAATTCTCTGTCATTCCTGGCTTTCGCATACTATGGAATTAATCTTGTTTTTTTCGTTTGTTAGGTTGTCTGGTAATGTTCTTCATTAAACTTAAACAAAGTGATGGCTAGCACATGTTCTATTTTAATTGACTTTAAATGTGCAATATCTTCATTATTTAAAAACAAATATTTTTCGATTTATTTTGTATAATTGAAAAACATTGATCATGTCTTGTTAAGTTTTAGCGGTCTTTGGATGCATCTGATAAGTGAGTGGGGTGCCTTGTAGTTTTACTGGCTATGGTTTTTATGTCACTATTAAAATTTGTATTTAATCTCATGTTAAATCATTTATATATATATATATATATATATATATATATATATATATATATATATATATATATGCATATATTTACACTATACATATGTATATATATAATGTATACATTATAGTCCAGTTGCTATGTATTGGTAATTTAAACTAAGAAATAAATTGTGTATTGGACCATAACTTAACTAAAGAGAAGGTCTATTGAGTAAAGCACGCATTAAATGTGACTTCTATAAAAAGGATTTCACATATCGCATTAACAGACTTTTATATAAGTAGTATGCTTTCAAATATTAGCTGACAGTAATCAACAAATTAATTTGTTGGTCAATTAATGTTGGAAGAAATGCTACATAGTGTGAAATCAAAGTGGTGCAGATTAAGCTGGAATTTAATCTACTTCTTTTTACTTAGAATGCGACAATCATTTCTTTCATATCCTACTTCTAAACGTGATTTTACTTCATCTTCATTGAGCGCAAATCATTAGGAACGTAGTATGGACCGTTAGGTTCAGTAACTACACTCGCATAATTACAATATGCTGTGTAGTGAGAACTTGGTCAATTTGTAGCCTGAACATTCGCCAATCTCTCGGGCTAGCTAATTCCAGTATGTTTGAGTTTTGTTTTAAATTTTGGCGTTCTTTTAAGAAATATCCAGTTTTCTTTGAGAGAATTTGTGCTTACCTGTCCCCATCAGGTTGCTGCAGAACATGCGTTATTCCTGACCATGTATGCATTTTACAAAGGTTCTGCATATAAGCATATGCGTTAATTTGACTGATCGCATTAAGCGATTCCTTATATCTGGGCGTCCGGTCCGCCAAATTATTTATTCTAATAACACAATTCTTTATTAAAGTATTTCAGTTTATCCGATAAAAATACACTTCATTTCCTTTCTGAAGAATGGGATCGGAGTCACATCCCTCACTTACTTTAGCCTTCTTTGATTACAATCGATCTAATTGAAGTATATTGTGTTACGCATTACTCTCAATGGTCAACATTGCAATTTCAGCTTTAACTCACTTATTTCCATTAGCAAGTTATAAAAGAGACAGGTAAAGAATACTGATCCAATGGCATTCGATGAAGGAATATACCTCGTGTCTACTCGAACTATTTTTGCCGACATGGTTAGAATGTTTAGCCATGTTGACAAAACGAGTTCTCGCAGATTTACCAGTATCTCAGTTAATATCGTGGAGATGGGGATGTCCAGGAGTTGGTTGGTGCCTTCGTCGATGATGTCATTGAAAATTTACTAATTACCGAAACGGAGGTTGTTTTAATGAAGTTGTCTTATGTAGATAGTTGGTATAGTCCTTTAGTGAACCTGCTTTAATCAGCAAACCTGAGTTACCTGAGTTCGAAATGACCAGGAGTGGGAATGAGTGCTGCGAATTAGCCTATTCACTCTGCCTAACATGTCGTCATTGCGTGAATATTATTATTATACCGAACAACCTATCCGGTTCCTAATGATTTGCACTCACCGAAGATGAAGTAAACTCGTAGTATAGATATGCTTATAGTACAGTTACACTTCAGTGTATCATTTATTTATTAATTGATATCAATATAATGCAGATACGTTTTGCCTCGATCGTGACCCCAAGGCGGTCTTTTCCGACAAACGCAGTAGAGTATTGATATGCCGCTTGTCGTAATACAAAAGAAACCATTAACTGAATTGTGTATCATGTACTGCACACATAGTAACAATTAAGCTCAAATAGGACCAGAACTATATGCGCCCAAAGCCAGCATGACGAAAGTGTATTCTCTTATGCACACTCTCGTTTCGTGCTTACTGGCGACACGTTAGTTGGAGTCGGCACCACACCCTAAGAAATGTTGGACAGTTGAATGGTGGATTGTACAATCTTCCGTCGTTGGACATATACTTATGGTCCTAATTGAACTAATTTTTTACTACGCTCTCAATGCTTAGTACATATTTGCACATACAATCTATCTATCCTAAACGAAGAATATATAACTATTATTACTACTCGTAAGGGTGTAAAAATCGTCTAGTTGAACGGGTTTTGTAACAGAGCGTGTGCGCGTCCTTTTGTACGTTTATAGGTTGGTCTATTTCAACATTATTTGTGTGTAGAGCTAGTTCAGTATAGGCAAGATGTTCTTCGATCGGATTGAGATTATTATGACTAGTGATTAGGTAACAGGAAAAGTGGCTCGTTTGTGACTAAAGTTTGTTTATTTTCTTTGGATCTATTTTAATGTTTTTGAAAATATGTCCATGTTTCTATAATTGTTAATAAATCACATTTCTTTCATCCATTCTTTTGTTTTGTGCATGCCTGATTTGTGATGATATTTTGCGCGGCTGTATTTGTTGACTATATATCGTGAAAATCGATAATAACGATGATGAATCTGAGAACTATAAAGGATAGGCAGGATTAAACTTATAACTGTCATACTGGAAATTATAATGAAAACTATCGTTGATATAAATGATCAGGGTAATAATAGATTAACTAACACGCACATAAATAGAGATCTTGTTGGCCCGTTCGTTGATGAGTTGCAAGAATTTGAAGCAAATATGCTCCGGTTTTCGCCTAGGCTATGACAAGTACATGATGAGTATTCAATAAGGACGAGGCCTGTCTATTTGGAGAAATGAATTTGCTTTCATATGCAATTTTTAGTCTATACTAGCAGGATTTTTATATATTTAAAGGATAATATTTGTTTATATGCATATAATAAATGCAGTATATATATATATATATATATATATATATATATATATATATATAATTTATCGTCAACACCTTTATGTATATACAAATTTCAATGTACCTGCAACGCTCAGTACATCAGCAGATCAAAAAAGAGGCTCGAAACTAGAATAAATCAGCATCTCCCTCAAAAATTATTAATGAGATCATGCTGTTAGTGTGCAACAATTTTTCAGTTCTGTATTAGGCAAAAACGGGAAAATTCTTCTGGCCTTTGAAGCTATTGCAATTAATAAGCTAAACCCCCGCCTAAAAGTGCAGAGCGTAATTCTAAAAGAAATTAAATTGGACTGGAACAAAATCATGACTAACAGGTCTTTAAAAATAGCTTACATTCCGAAAAATACGACAAACCCGTCAATTACGGACGCACTCACAATGAAATAAATGACATGCCACATGACTTTTCGGAAAAGGAGTGGTCTAAATTGCGTAAACAAAGACAGACATAGCTAATAGGAGATTGGTTATGACATATGTACAGTTGGGATTGGATGAACGAAAATATAAACGAATCCAGAATAATGGCTGTAGATATCGGTAGAAATAAGATTAGCAAACAAATGTTATTCCATGGAGTACGTTTTTTCTCATAAATATATCAACTATACTGGGAAAAATAGCACTTGTATATGTAACAGTGAACAATGCGCACAAATGGTTAATTCTCAAGCTATCAAAACAATAATGACAAGATCTCAGACATCACTTCGCAACACTGCGAGAATGACCTTTAAATGCAAACACGCATACACACAAACACAAACGCATACACACTCACCAACTAGCCAAAACAAGAAACAGCAGTAAAAACGAGTCAGATTTGTTACCACTAGCATAATCAATTGAAAACCCAAAATGTATAAATATGTATGATTGTATAAGAAATATATATATATATATATATATATATATATAATATCTATCTTTCAACGTATACTGAACATGAGCAGTGATAAAAAAATAGTTCAGAACAAAGTAGTATTACTTTCTCATTTTCTTCTCTACAGAGGAAGAGCGTGTAAGCCACCACGTGCAGTCCAGTTACAGTGTGCGAATATGCAATTATTGCTTGTAAAGTCAAGCTGGAATTTTTTAATCCACAGTACGTCATAAAATGATAACATTATTACATTTAGTAATTTTCCTTAAAGTACTATTCGCTAAACATGCGCGCAATTTTGGATATGCACCCGTCTTTGAATTTGACACGGATGTTTAAAGTCTAATGTTGTTTCATTTTAATTGTTATCCGTCTGGTCGATTGGCCTTCAGAAGTTGGTCGATAACTTACACGCGTAAATTTTCAGATCGTGTCTGGGTTCGACAACATAGGTTGTTTTGCTTTTATTGCTAGTAAAGGCAACTGCACAGACTTATATAGCAACCCGATTCTATTTTGTCTTGGTTATGCGCAGCCCAAAATCTCCTTTGAATGGAATGTTCTCTCGCTGTGTGTGTGTGTCAGATTATAGATTTCGCTCGGTAATTGGAGCCGGAATCGATTATTCCAGCGTATGTTGCATAATATGCAAAGAAGAATGCGACAAACCAACGTAACTGTTCAGTTTTAACGAAATTAAAATGTGCGTTCATGCTTTTTTTTTATTTTGAGGCTGTTCATGTATGAACGCGATGTCCACAGCTGGAGTCTTATTCTACCGTGCAGTTAACACTGTGCCAGGCACCGAAGCACGTGTCGGCTGCTATGGAAAACCTAAGTTAAAAGCACCTCGATGCCACATTCTTTTAACCAGTGTTGCTGGTCTGCATTGTGTACCAGATCACCAAACTAGGATTAGCTCATACGCCACCGTAAATTGCATGGCTTTGCGGCATTACCATTTTATGTGATAACATTCTTGCACGTTTCATTTTCTTCGCTTTTCTTAAAATATCATTTTTCCAATGTTTGAAAATGTTTTGCATTTACCTTTTTAAAAAGCTTAAATAAATCAAGCACGAAATCACGCCGCTTCATGGTTATTGGCGCTACTGATCTTCTACGTCTAGGTGATGTCTGAATCGAAATCAGAAGCTCTTTTTCAGCCTCAGCTAAGCGCGGTTCAAAAACAAGCGAATAACTGCTGCTCGAAATTGGACGAGAGCCGAGATTTAGTGCACTTGAAACCATCGGAACACAATTATGTTGCTTCAAATTGTGAGGTGGCAGTGGATATCGCGAATGGCAGTGATTTAAATCAAATTAAAAGCTTCGGATGTAATGATTGCCAACGTGTGTTTTCGCAAGTGCACATTCTATTCAGTCATCGCCAATATCACTCAGGAACGAAACCGTTTCTGTGCGAGACCTGTGGTCGAGCCTTTTTAACCAAACGTTTGTTGGTAAATCATGCAGAATTACACTTGAGAAAAGAAGCAAATGACTGCGCTGAACATGGTCTGACGCTTTCTACTGACGCAGCACCATTGCGTGCACTGCGGTCTGCCGCTGGGAAACGGGTATTTCAGTGCAATCTTTGTGAAAAGTCCTTCTCACGGAAATGTGCATTATCGTATCACCGACGTAGTCACACAGGAGAAAAGCCTTTTGAATGTGACGTATGCGGCAAGGCATTCGCATTGCGAACGTCTTGTAGAGACCATAAGAAAAGGCATCTGGCCCCGAAGTCTTACGAATGCGATGTGTGCAATAAGTCGTTTACTACTCGCGGTGTTTTAGTGCAACATCGCCTGATACACGCTGAAGTCCGGCCATTTCAATGTGAAATTTGTTCAAAGTCATTTAAGCGAAAGGATGTTTTAGTTGGACACCAAAAAATTCACTCCAGCGAGAAGCCATTCAAGTGTGATTTTTGTGCAAAAGCGTTTGCAGTTCGAAGTACACTAACCAATCATAGGAGGATACACACTGGCGAGAAACCTTTCCTATGCGATGTTTGTGCTAAGGCTTTTCATTCGTACAGTAGTTTTGTGCAGCACAGAAAAAAGCACCCTGAACCACGTCCCTTTGGTCGCAACTCTCATACGCAATCGTCTTTTGACGAAAGCAAGTTCCGTGAGCAAAACTGGGCCAAGGGCACTGCTGGAAAACGATACTCTTGCGACGGTTGTTCACTTTCATTTGCGACAGCATCACAGTTAACTTATCATCGGCGAGTTCACACCGGGGAGAAGCCGTTTGTTTGTGAAATTTGTTCGGCTTCTTTTTCACGCAGGTCAGTATTAATCAATCACCAACGAATTCACACTGGCGAGAAGCCATTTACCTGTAATGTATGTAATAAATCGTTCGCGCGCGTGTCTGGATTAGTCTATCATCAAGTGAGGCACACTGGGCAGAAGCCATTTATTTGTGATTTTTGTGGCAAGGCGTTTGCCATGCATCAGTATTTGACTGTTCACAAGAGAAAACACACTGGTGAGAAGCCGTTTGAATGTAATTTTTGTGGTAAAATGTTTCACACGCGGAGCAGTTTAATAGCTCACAGAAAAGGGCATGCCGAGCAGCGTGCGTTTCCATGCGACATTTGTCCAATGTCATTCACCACAAATTACAGGCTTATTAATCATCAAAGAACACACAGCGGAGAGAAGCCGTACACCTGTGATATTTGTGGGAGAGCATTTGCTTTGCAAAGTTCACTAAACAGTCATCGGAAGTTACATAAGGATGCGACGCATGAAGAAGCAGTACCGCACAAGTCAGCACATATTTTTGAGTCTCCACCACGCAGCGAGATTTGTCCAAAACCAGTAATGCCAAACTCCTGTTGGACTTGAGCATCATGTAGTCTATACCGACAGGGACACATTGAAAGAGGAATACTTGAAAATGCTCTATTCCTCTGTCAAATGATTTAATAACTATGCGCGATTTTATGCTCTTGGCTGTATTTCTTACCCATTATACATTTTAGATTTAAGCGAAGCAGTGTGCTGTTCAAACAACAAGGGCCACACACATGCATGAATCAATATTTGTGTCGTGCTTGTTGATGGGCATTTCCACGAGGCTGCAATACATTCACGCTAAAGAACTAATCAGACGAATAAGCTTTTATCCTGTTTGGTTTCTTGCCAGAAGAGAAGGTTCGTTTTGCTTCTGGGTCTCATTAATTGCATGTTTAAGAAAATATGTTTGTTTTTCCTGGAGCTGGACTATCCCTTATGCACACAATAGCAATCATAGTGGTTTAAATCACCAATTTGTGCGTTCTATCTTAAGTAAATTTGATTTTCATAATCAATCGCTTATTATAATAAATTATTCTGTCTGTAATTGATAGAGTCAATAGTATGCTTTCTTTGTTGAAACCAGTACTGTTCATATCATATTGCGTTGGAAACTGGTGATTTTGCGAACTACTGGGACATTAGTGAGGGTGAAAATCTGCGTTATTGGCACAGGTTCTTCTTGAACCCATCGTACGAGAGATGTAGATCTCCAAGTATGCACGTTGCCCTGCCTTGTTAAGCGGCAGCTTGCACCAAAAATATGACTGGGAGGAACCAATTAGAAAGATGACCATTACTCGTTTGAGGCGAAGAGGTTATGTAGTTCCCTGCCGTGTACGTAATTACTTATGCCCGCCTGTGCCTGTCAATGATCGGTTAATAGGGAAATTTGTTTATCTAATTTTATCTTTTGCTGTTTTTATACGCGTGTTTGTGACTGGTATTATGCAAGTTTGCCTGTTTGCGGCATCGAAACTTTGGTTTGTCAAGCAATGCACACGCCTAATTCATTACGTCTGTATAATGTCATGCCTAAGCGTATCATGAATCTACACATTGATCTTAACTGTGATATTTTGTTTCTTTCGGTGTTGAAAATCCCTGAGTACTCCCTTAACCAATAAAGCAAGACGTTTGCATCACAATATCGGATTTTTACATGTATTTGACAATTTTACAATAATTGATTGCGCGAGTGGTGGTAACAATTCTTTAAATCAAGTTTGAGAGCTTCAAGTAAACACCAATCTGATTAAATAAAATGGGATTGGTGTTTACTTCAAGCTCGTAAACTTGATTTAAAGAATTGTAATTGACAATGTTGTCAGTTGTATATTCTGTCGTGGACAACAACCAATTTGTTTGAATGGTACCATAAGTGTATGCCAAAGTCGGCATGACCAAAATATATAATTTACCGAATAAATGGGTTTAGTGGGTACCAGCAATTCATCAGTAGGACTCAGCTGTTAAGCAACGCAGAAACCAACATTTTGAAGGTAAAAATAACTCGTCCATGCAATCGAATTAAGGTTTCAAAATTTTAGATGCAGTCTCAAATCCTAAGGCATGCATGTGTACACAAATACATAAGTATATACATGAATACAAGTACGCATCCAAACAAACAAACATATATATGTATATATATATATATATATATATATATATATATATATATATATGTATATATAAATGGAGGTTGCTCACAAGGTAGTGAGAGCCTATTAGAGACAGAGAGATAGTCAGTCTGTCGTCGTGTTCTGATAGCATGAAGATCGAAGCGCGTCAGTCCGTGTGACTGATTGCAGTTTTGTTATGCTACATGACTGGTTAAATACAATGGGTTTGGTGCTTACTTCAAGCTCGCATTCTTTATTTAATTAATTTCTATCATCACACGCATAATAAATTGTATCATTCGATGCATATAGCGAAAGCTGAAAAAAGTTTATGCTTCTGAATGCGTAGATACTGTGCAGCCGAAATTTCCAGTCAAGTTCAATGTATGCGAGACTGCTAGAGGTGAGAGCTGCATATCTAAATTTGATTTATATTCAATGTGGCACCCCTAGTCAGTTTGCCGTCGTACTTTAATGATGATCATAAAAGGTCGAAACGCGTCAGTACATGTGACTGACGGTAGTTTTGTAATGTTGTAAGACTGGCTACATGAATTGGGATTTGTGCTTATTTTAATCTTGCAAATTTTGTTTGTTGAACTGTTATCATCACCCGCGTAATCAATAATAGTTTAATTGTTTAACTTCGGTGATTTCTTAGCTATGCTCTGTTGTGCCTTACTCTTTTAATTTTCACAAGAAATCATTGAAATTTAGTATGCCTTTTTGAAATATTATTTGTGCCTATCTTATTAGCGTTGGCTCGTTTATCATCCATGTTTAATCTTAAATGAGACTTAATTATCATCTCTCCTTCTATGGATTTCCGTCAAATAAGTGCAGTTTTTGCACTGTGCTAAGTAGATACTATTCGATTCTTTCATCGCAGATATTTTATATTTTTCATTTTCACTATGGAGTATTTCTGTTTGAATTTGGTTAACAATTCTCTGATTTGTGAACTGCTTGATACAATTGTTTTGTTTTTAATAAATAATTTCTTTCTATTTCTGTTTTTTTCTGTTCAGTCTCTCTAGGATGTTGTAACCTGTTGTGTGTTGTTTCGATTCGTACGTCATCTATTTGTGTCTTGGTGCTATTAACTCAGGTGTTACCAATTTAACGTAAACTAAACTATAAGTGATCTCAGCACTAATTAACTGGAACAGAAAGGAAGCCACCTGCGTTCTCTGCTTGTGATTTGTTATTCTCTTCAAAAAGAGACCTCGTCAATTTCCTGCTTGTCTTACACCAACGAAGATCTGCATTTATTTCAGCACTTTTAAATAACAGGTGGGCGCAAACCACAGTGTTCGTGAAAACCTGTCTTATTGGTACAGACTGTTCTTTAACCCATCGAACAAGAGTCTTATATGCCCACGTATGTACGTTCCTCTTCCTTGTCAAGCGGCAGTTTACACCCGAAAATTTGACTGGCAGGATCAAAATAGAAAGATGAACATTCTTCGTATGGTGTGAAGTTGTTATGTAATTCCCTGCCATCTGTATAGTTATTTATGCCTGCGAAATCCTGTCAGTGATTGAAAAAAATAGAAATTCTTTTTTTTTAAATTTTCTTTTCGTTTTTTCCAACAAGTCTGCGTAAGTTGACACATGAAATTTATACGAAATACCACACTGATTTCTAGTTGGTATTGCACTCCTAGCTACTTCTCGGATATACGTGAGCGAAAATGCAGAAGAAAGTTAAATTTTCGTTGTTTTGCACTAAGGCCTGCACCGCTTTCTGATATATTCATCAGGCTATGGGGATTTTTATTTAATGGATTTCCCTCTTAAACACATTCTAGCATCCAAATTTGTAACAGTTGTACAAGCTTTCTATTCAAACACTTGTATTCAACGCTGGAGTTGCACTTAATTATCTCAAGATATTTTTACTGCAAATGGCGTCCGTGACGGATATCCTGTCTTCGAAATGCATTTTTACTACGGTGTCTCTGTGAGCGACGCGCCTTATAATTCGAAGCCGCGTAGCGTAGGTAAGGCCTCTCCGGGGCGCTTAGAAGCCGGCTTAATTCTTGGCGAGTATCAGGCGTATTAATAAAATGTACTATGGAAGAAATTTGGCTTGTTCCATTCACGAACGAAGTACCAGTTTATCATCCAATTGAGCTTACATTTGACAACAGTATTCTGTCTAGAACAGATTTGCTTTTCCTTCAGTATTTGACGGACATCTTCATAAATTTTGCACTGAGTCTCGGCGATGGTGTGTAGGAAATGATTAATTCCAAATTATTAGTCTACTGCAGTAAATGAAA